>PVJI01006313.1:0-87649 GCA_004026765.1 Micronycteris hirsuta | reverse complement strand
CAAGTAGCATAAATGGGAGGTAGACAACAGACAGGGGGAGGTTAGAATAGTATAGGAAGTACAGGAGCAGAAGGACTTATGTGTATGACCTATGGACAAAACTAAAGGGAGGGGAAAGGGGGGTAAGGGGGAGGGGGGAAAGAAGGGGGTAAATGGGGCAACTGTAACAGCATAATCAATAAAATATAGTTAAAAAAAAAAAGAAAGTGTGGCTGAGGGGAAAAAAGGTAGCTAATCTAGAGATAGCAGAGGTAGCATTTTTTAAATGGAAGAAATGTGGAAATACATAAATGCTAATGCGAAAGGAAAGCATGAATGTAAATCACAGTTCCAGGTGACAAGAAGGTGAGAATGAATGGGATGATCCAGAGCAAAGTGGAGGAACTGGCCCCAGAGAGGAAAAAAACATGTATATGGTTTCCACTTTAACAGAAGGAAAAGAGTTTATGCAACCACACATCTGTTCCACTAATCTCAGTCCAGGCTCACAACCCCTTTTTATCATCACATTAGACAAGCCAGTTACCAGAGCAGTCAAGTGCAACTAATAAGAGTTTTTTTTAATAAATATGTATAATAATGCTCTAATTTTTGTAGAGTTTGGAAGCCAACCTAATTAGTGGATAGTGGATGCTGGAACTGTCTACATTTTAAATGTACTAATATGAATGCACAAAAAACATGCAAATACCAATTTGAAAGTTAGAATAAAGAGCCCCTTGAAGGCAGGAATTGTATATAGTTTTCACTGGAGTCCCCAGAACTTAGTGGGTACTCAATAAATATCTCAGGATTCAGTTAAGTTAAAACTAGACTTTTTAAAACAATTGTGTTTTCTTTACCAGAAGATTCACCACTGGGTAACTTCAAAGAGCCAGCAGTAACCCTGGTGCATTTAAAATTTGTATAGAAACTTACCTTCAAACTTTGGCTATAAATACAGTTCGCATTTTGAATCATGACCATAGATTTAGCCACTCCAGTGTCTATCAAGTAAAAGCAAGAACCCAAAGCCTCCTGAATCAGTGAGAAGAGGTATAGAGCCATTGAAGACCATAACAGTAGCAGAAATATTTCTGAAACTTTGAGAGGCAGGGGGTGGGCGAAGGAGCTACAGAGGTCTCTAACCTGACTAGCCAGTTGGATAACCTTTGTCTCTGTGCCTCAGAACATTTTAATATATTTACTAAATGTCTTATCACTCTATCGCGGATTGACAAAGTCCAGGGCCCAGCTATTTATCTTGCCCCTGGGGTAGAGTTTCTCTTAGAGGCCAAGAAGTGGTTCTGGGAAAGGAGCATGCAGCTAAACACGCTCTGGCGCCAGTTTTTACTCAGGCTCTAAAACTCACCCTACCATGTCCTTGGTTTCTGAATTATTAGTCTATTCACCCTCTTTGCCCTCTGTCAGAGATGTGACTAAGACACACTGACAGTTCCTGGAGAGCTGTGTTTCTCTTTTCTGGGTCACTGCAAGTCACCCTCAAGAACACAGCTCGGACGATTTGGTTGATGAGATCCCCAGCCTTCTGCCTCTATCTGCCTTCGGGAGAACAGACAAGCGACTGGGAGCTTAGAAACGTCAAACTCCAGAGAGAGCCGATCTGGTCCAATTCCTTTATTTTGTGGATGAGGAGATTGTGACCTAACATGGGAAAGCCATTTGCCTAGGGTCATGCAGCAGGTTAGTAGCAGAAGCCTGACCCTGGGATCAGATCTCTTGGGTCCTGGTCCCAGGGTCCCCGTTAGAAACTTCTAAATGAAGACACAATTCCTTTTTCAAACATTTGGTCCTAACCATTTCTGTCTTTTCTACACGGGTCAGGAAGAAGATGAATGTACACATCTCTGCCCATATGCCTTATTTTTTTCATGGAGACTTAAAAACTCACCTGACTTATTAGCATCTTCCCACTACCCTTGTCAACGACACTCTAAAAACCTCATTCCCTGGTATCTAATCTTCCTGGGTTCCCTATTTCATTTTGCAAATTCATCCCCCCAAAGCAAGGCATCTAGGTCCTTCGGATCCACCCAGTTCACAGCCACCCCTTGGAGACAGCAAAGATAATCCTTGGAAGAAGGAGTCACGCCTCCAGGGCCCCCTTTCTGTCTTCAAAGCACTGGCACACATATGTTTAAACAGGCATAAACACACATGCATGCAAACACACACACATATATGTGGTAGTCCAGCAAGCCAAAATGAAGGGGGAAAAAAAAGGCTCAGGCAGGAGAGGAGAAAATGTCCCCTTTATATCTGTAGGCTGCCTCCAGCAAAAGCATTCCTAAAAACGATAGGTTAAATATATTGCTGCCATTACACTCTACAAGAAACACATTCCATAAAAATGAAGGTGCTGTAAATTATACAAATATGATGCTAACAAGCCAGGAAACGCGCCGCTAATGAGGTCAGCTCCAGAACTCCCGCAGTGCTGCAAATCTCGTGCCAATCCCGCATGTGAGGGACAAGAACGGCGTTGGGTCAGCATTTTCTGAGCGTGCTTGTAGCCTGCTGTTTGGTGTACGGTTACACAGGTAGATAAAAAGCCTCTACGTCTCCCCCCAGCCCCCTCCCAACTTTGTTTATGTGTCAAATATCCAAGTCACCAGACAAGCATGCTCTGCATTAATGTACCTGACTATTATGCCTATTGTTCTGCTGCTCAGGGTAGAGAATTAGTCACTCAGATGTGTAAATATTGGTTACAGTTTTGAAGCATGCAAGCTTTGTGTTTCTATCAGCCCCGTTCCTGGAGGAATTATGCATGCTGTTGGCACCGAGTTTTGTACACACTGTATTTGCTAAAGCTCTAAAAATCAAATAAACATGTTCTCGGCTCCTGAGTTATTAGTCCATTCACCATCTTTCCCCGTTAGGGGGGGAAACAATAAACACGCCGAAATGTGGCATTTAGGAACTGCAACAAGATTTCTGCTTGGCATTTACAAGTTGGAGAACAATCAAAACACCCTTCCTATGCCTTTGTCACGCGGTCTTCAGCACAGAATGCCAAGATGTCTTCGAATCACTCCTGACCTCTCGGCGACCAAGACCTTCACCTAGGGTGAATGTGGGCCCTCCACTTCCAGACGTGTCAGGTGCGGGGAATGGTGCCCTCAGAGATCCAGAGATGAGGACAGGCATGGGGTCCAGGATCCGGCACCGAAGAAATCCATACCACTCAAATTTGGAAAGCAGAGCCACATCTCTTAAGAGCAACCCAGGTTTGCCCTCTGAGAGTTCCAGGCTCTCTTTTTCCTGCTCTCAGTTAGGACAAGTAGGAGGACCCCAGGACGGAGCTTATGGGGGATGGCTCAGAATGGTTAGATTCACCCAGTATGTCAAAGATCCCCAAAGTAGCAGCCATTTGGAAGAAGAAAGTGCCGCCAATTTTAGAGGCCAATCCCATCATTTCTTGGCACATTCCTTTCTCCTACCAGGATCCAGGGCAATTAAGGTTTAAAGCCACTGAGGGTGAGTGAGTAGCAATGTGAGAAGTTCAATGTGAGGTGCACAAAAGAATGTAAGTGAACATTCAGCAGGTACATATGATCACGAAAATATCTTCTACATCCCCCAACGCCAAATGGGGTATTTACGGTTCAGCTTCAGTCCGGAGCCAACAGCAGGGGTAGGAGGAAGTTGTGTTCAGAACCGCCTGGCCTAGCCCTGCTCTCAGACACCTGTTTATACTCCATCGCGAAGGTTTTATTGAGTCTGTTCCCCCCCAGTCTAGGGGCCCTGCCGTGGATCTATTTGTATACACATATCACAGGTTTTGGAAATAACTTCAGCACATAAATGCCATTATTTCCAACAGAGTTGGTGTAAACCATATTTACTACTCAAACACTCAGCTAAAAATCGAGCTGCAAGGAAACAGCAGCAGCAGCAGCAGCAACAAAGAAATCAGTGACAGCTACAAACCACAACCACAGATCAAACCAATTCGTAAAGTGGCCTTGATGTGGGAAGCACAGAGCAAAGGCATGGCAAGATGGCAGGCAGGTGGCAGCGCTTAACACATTTGAAAGCAAATTGAATTAATAATTCCCTGCTCTGAATTCGGCTGCTTGTGGGGGCACATGGGGCTGGAAAGAGGAGAAGGGACGGTATAGAGGGAGGGACACACAGTGAGAAACACGAGGGTTTCTCCCCGCCATAAAAACCTCAGCCGTCTATGGGGTCACAGACAAGGGTCTACACAGACGGCCCCGGAGCTGTTGCTGACATTGAGCAGCTACCTGGTCTCCAGCATTGTCCAAGCAGGAGGAGACATCTGGAGGACAGCATCCCGGCACATCAAGACTCTCCCCTGCCTTGGAGGTGTGAACTATCTTGCTTCCTACTCCAATCGAGAAAGATAAAGCCACAACACCAGAGCCACGCCCATGCCCCATGCAGGAATTTTCATTCATTCATTTCTCTGACAAGCACTCCCTAAGTACCTGCTATGGGTTTAGCACTGGAAAGGATAGAAATATATGTAAGACATTATTGTCTATAGGGGGCTAGGAAGTATTAAATTAAAAAATAATAGTTAAATAGGAAAATGACCATCAGTTTTCAGGGGAAAAAAACCAACAGCAGTATATAATTGACATCCAAGGGACAGAGTGATGCAGGTACTAATGGCTGATTGAGGCTGACATAACAAGAGAACACTATAGGCTGAACTGACCCAAGAAGGCTGCAAGGAGGAGGGGGGCTTTGAAGGTAGATAGGACTGAACTAGGCAGAATAGAGAGAGAAGCAGAAGCAATGCAGCAGAACTGTCTGAGGTAAAAACCAGGAGGTGGGCACACACATGGCAGGTTTGGAAAGTCTAAAGTGACCATTCTGACTGACACACAGATTTGTATAGGGGAAGAGAAGCAGGCAAGGTTGGAAAAATTGTTTGTTTCTGTGGAACACTTACTAAGCTAATGTTAGAGATTTGGTCACAGGTTGAAATTTACCTGTAATGAACACAAGGCAGCCTTCAATGGAAGGAAAACCCATTTTCCTACAATCTACATAAATTTACATCTAGGGAGAGTAAGCAGATGCAGGACCAGACACAAGACTGTATGTGGAAAAGAGTGGCTGCACCTCTCTGCATCCTGTGCGTGTCCCCACGCTGCTGTGTCTGCACTGGGTCTGCCACGCCCCTCTCTCCTGGAAAACACTGATCCGGCGTGTTGTACTTACAAACAACCCTGCTTCCTCTCAGGCAAAATCTGTGTTTGGGGAGGGGGTGGGGCGGCACAGTGGGAGAGGAAGACGGAGATACGGTTCTTCCAGGCCAGCAGAAGGTACTTGAACTCTGTGGGAAGGTCGGCTGTTTGTAATGGCGATGAGTCG
This sequence comes from Micronycteris hirsuta, assembly GCA_004026765.1. Classification (NCBI taxonomy): domain Eukaryota; kingdom Metazoa; phylum Chordata; class Mammalia; order Chiroptera; family Phyllostomidae; genus Micronycteris; species Micronycteris hirsuta. Next base: position 82,300 of record PVJI01006313.1, on the reverse strand, counting down.
AGAATCGCCATAACCCAGAGCAGACAAAGTGTGAAATATGCATTTTTTCCCTTTCATTTTACACCATTTATACGAGACCTCTGTGTGGAAGCAGCAAGCAAAGCCCTTGGCTCGAGCCCTGCGGGGTTGGCAGATTTATTACTAAATTAAAAAAAGAAAACAGTTCAGCTGTCTAGCCAGGTAGAAGGGATTATCTCTCCTTGAAAGAAACCAGACCAAAAAATGACTTGCTGTGGTGAAGAGAAGGACCCCTGCTCTGCCCAAAGCTGTGTGACCTCCAGCTGCAGCCGAAATCACTAAGTCTTAAGATGGTTCTTAATCCCAGCTCCAGCCTGGCTACAGGGACAGTCTCTCTCACGAGCACCCTCCAGGCTCTGTTTTTGGCAAACCCCCCCAGTTCCTGTCCAACTGCGGTGAAACGCCAGCCTGGTGCAGGCCGGCGAGTCTTCCACCAGCCGCAGAGGGGACTGGCCCGGGCGCAGAAAGCAGCCCCCAGCTGGGGCACACGAGGAACCTGAGTCTCAAGCAGCAACTTGCCACCAGAGTTCCAGGCTCCCAGACAAGCGCCACGTCAGGAACACTTGTATCAGAAACCCTGCCTCGACCCTTCCCAACCCAGGGCTCAGCCCAGAACCAGCCCAGCCTGGGGCCAAACACCTAATCATATTCACAAATACTAAGGCTGTAAGAGTACCCAAAATGGGTTGTTCATGTTTTAAAAATACTCTTCCACTCACATTACCGCATTTGACCAATTTTCCATTTTAACAGACTTTTCTGAACTCTTGCTGTGTGCTGGGCACTGGTATGAAAATGGAGCCCCTGCCCTCACCGCGACACTCAGACCACTAGGCCGCCTCTCGCAGCCCCCACGCACGCAGGTATCATGTTTATGCCCATGGATAGCTGAGGAAACCGGGGCTCGAAGAAATCAAGCGCTGGCCCAAGCCCACAGAGCCATCAAAGGAAGCCAGCCCATCAGAAGCCATGTCCTACAGGCTCCGCATCTAGGGGGTGCTCCGGTCCTCCCCTCACCTCTCCTGCTATCCCTAGAACACACCTTCCTCTCGGTTCTCTCCTCCAGTGAGCTCTGCAGCTTCTTGCTTTTATCAAAGGCCACACTGACCCAGAGGAGAAGATTTCCTTCAGAGCAATCACCCTCGGGCGCCCTACTACCTGAGCCTATTGTCTTGTTCCCTGCTTCTTGCTGCTGGTTCACCTTGGCTATTAAGGACCTTGGCTCCTCCTACCTCTGACTACACTTTCTAGTGCCCTGACCCCTGTCTGCCCCTAGAAACCGAGACTCGGAAGTCCCCCGCTGGAGCTTCTTTGCCAAGCTCACTAGGAAGAAAGAGGCCCACGCTCATCAGCCCAGGCCCCAGCTCCTGCCTCTCCTGCAGGATCCTGTCATCCTCAGAGACCTGCCCCCTAGGCCTCAGCCTTTGCCTCCCTGTCTCACACCCCAGCCCTCACTCCAGCCCTCCAGAAAGTGGAGGTTAGTGCTTGCAAAGTGCTGTGAGGAGGAAAAGAGCCGAGCACTCCCCATCCACAGGAAGAAAGCAATTTTAATTGAAAAATGAAATCACAGATTACATGCAAATCTTTGTTGGCAAATTTCAATTACCACCACAGTAAATGCATAGCTAAGCTAAGCATCTTCAGGACACCACGTGTAATGTTTTCCCAGGATATGTCCACAGCCATCAGAAGCAGCATGATGGGCACCCTCCTGCTGAATGAGTTCCTGGAAGACTAGAGGGAGCTCAGGCTCAAGCTACCCAGGGTCCCCATATCCAGACCTTAAACAAGCTTATCTGGGCTGGGAAGTGGCCAAATAGGGCAGGAAAAGAGAGGAGTTCTGACTGATTTTACCCATTCAGCTTCCTGTCTTTCAAAAAAGCAGGCATCAGCAAAGGAAAAATTAGAAAATATTCGTGACAACAATGTTAAAAATTACCCAAAAGAATGACAATGTTTTTCCCTGTTATTTTATAAATGGGAACACTGAGGCTCAGAGCACCCGTTGATCAAGCCGAGGAGGCCAGCTGCTGAGCTGAGACAAGACCACAGGTGACATCACACCCCGGGCTGGAACGGGGTCCGTGCTCTGCTGGGGGCTGGGATGATAAAGCTGCTCCCACACTGTGGTCTATTATTTCATTCTCACATTCCACTTCGTATTGGTGGATGTGTCAGGTACTTCGCTCGCTGCCACATCGCATTCAGTACATTCAACCCACAGGCACTAACTGCGTGCTTTGGGGTGCGCCAGGCCACAGGCTGGGCGCTGGGACGCCAAAACCAGAGAGCCAACAACACTCTGGCATTCCTCACCACGGTCCCACCATGAGAGTGGACACTGCCATCACCATGCCTGAGACCGGTTTTAAAACAGCATCTCCAACCAGATTGCAAAAGCCTTAAAGAAAGAACCGAGATCATCAATCTATGCCTCTCCACCTGTGGGGCCAGCAGGCATTAGAACCTTCCTTTATGTATATTAAGGAACGTAATCTATATTGGAAAAAAACTCTAATATCACAGTAGTTGTTGCTCAGGGAAAGTGGGGATATCCATGTGACGTGTGACCCTGAATTGCAAGGAGGTATCTTTCACCCGAACAGGAAGTTTCCTATCATTATAAGATTACTTCCATCTTGGCCAACATGCAAATGACTAGAAGCAGCCGAAGAGGATTCAGTTAAGCAATAGGCATGCCCATCATAGCATCCGCCTTGCCCTGGGGCACCCCTGCTCTTGCCTGGTGTCCAACCTTCTGATACCTGGGGGCAGAGAGCCCTAGGAGGGTGTGACTTGCAGGCCTGTCCCCAGAGTGGGAAGCCAGACCATTCTGTGAGCTGGAACAGCCGCCATATCCAGGGCCCCCATCCTGAGTCTGATGAGAAAAACCAGGGAGACTATGACAGGCCGGGGCTGGTGGGGAGAAAGTCCCCCTCCACCGGGCCTGGGGCCCCCGCGAGCACGGCTCTCTCCTGCTCCGCTTCTGCAGAGCATGTGGGTTCTTGTGGCCTTATCTGCCAGATGGCTCCCGGAGGGGATGATTTATGAGGTGCAGAAAGCTCGCTGATAAATTTTACTGCAAGTCCCCGGCAGAAGACGGGGGGTAGCAACAGCCCAGCACAGGCAGCTCTAATGGAAAGTGCCGTCACCAAAGAGCAAAGCATTATTTATGACTGTCTGTAATGCCGTTCGGGGAAATTCATCATCGCCTCCCTGCTCCATGCATGCGGGGACAGCGGCACTGGGGGCGGGGGAGCACAGGACAGGTGGGGAACAGTTAGAGCTTCTCTGGGAATCTGCCAGTGAAGAGCAAGGCCATATTTTCCCTGGGTGACCCAGCTCTTCTTGTCAAGCACTGACCTACAAGTCCCCTCAATGTCCCTGCCCCCCATACCGTCCCTGACAACCATCCCCCTCTACTGCCAAAACAGAGAGAAGAGAGAATAAGAATAGTATTTTCTTGTTCTCGGGGTAGAGTGAGGATTCTTATCCATCTGCACAGTTGAGGGCGGTCTCTTCCAGAAGCAGAGGTCTAGACCAAGTGGCCACTCCAATCCCCACCAAGCTCACAGCAAGAAAGGGGGTGTTCTCCCATTTTACAAAAATGGGTTGTAGCAGGCAGCAACCCCAAATTGCTAAAGAAACTGCGACATGGGACCCAGAGAAAAGCCGTTCACCTAGCTGCAGTCACTCGGTGGCCAGAGCCAAGGAGCTCATAAGGCTGGAGTCCCTTGTGGGCCCTGAAACATCCTTCCCTGTGACACACAGCATGGCCCTATGGTACAGGCCCTTCACCCAGGTGGCCTGTGCACTCAGCTGAATGGAATCATTTGGTGTGACCCTATCCTAGCCCACCCTTTCCCACCATATCAGCAAGTGAGGCCCCAATTCCTACACTTCCTTTCAGTATATATAGAGTATAATAGCCATAGATTACCACCTGTTTTACATTTGAATTATTGATGCCTAAGTCTGTCCCTATTATCAAATCAAACACTCCTTGAGGGCAGGACCTGTATCATATTCATTTTTACATTTATCTCAGCAGCAAGCAGAGCTTCTAGCACGTAATAACCTTGCTAAATGCTTGATAATAACATCACACTGGTAGAAGTACAATATACTGGGATTTGGGTCCCATGTGTTCTTACATGTCTGTCACCATGCTGGTATTCGTAGCATCGCAAAGTAGCTTGTCCCCACCTATGCGTCCATCGGCTTGGTATAATGGAAAGAGCGCTGGATTAAGAATCAGGAGGGATGGGTTTTAGCAGGCAGCAACCCCAAACATTCCGTGATTACAAAACACGGGCCACGTCCGATTTCCCTACTCGCACAATGATTAAACTTGGGCAGCTCAGCTTACTGCTGCCAGCCTTGGTGTGCTGGGGAGTGAAGGAATAATGAAGTCTGCCCACCTAACTTAGGGGACTTCTGTGAGAACGTGAGTGTGGTGGGCAGCAGGAGATCCGAGTTCCAGGAAGGGAGGGAACAACCTGTGTCACATGGCTCTGTAGGCCAAGGTTTATGCTCAGGTGCCAGTTCATTCAAATACTTCACCACAGTTCTATGGGGTCAGTTTCATTATTATATTCAGAGTATAAATTTGAACAGATGCTGTCAACTCCTTCACTAACTGGTTGGGTGACCTTTTTCTTCTTGGGGCCTTTTCCCTCCTCTGGGAAGTAAAGGAGTTGTATTAGATGCTCCGTAAGGTCCCTTCAGCTTTAAATCCCTGGGAAGCATGCAGCAGGCTGTGTAGTTCTAGCCTATGGGAGGGGTGCAGTGTGAATGGGTGATCAGCACTTCCCAGGGGAATAAGCTACGCATTAAGGAGGCTACTTAAGTTTTTACTTAAAGATCTGGGATTTAAATTCACTCCAGTAGGAAATAGCAAATTATACAGCACCAGAGCCCACAGTGACTGTCCCCTGCAGAGAGAAGAGTCTGACGACTTCAGGCCCAGGAAGGAGGGAAGCCAAAGAGGTCAGGGTGCAGGGAGAAGCCTCAGGAGTCGGGCCTCCCTCTGCCCATCCCGAACTGGTGAGGGCATGGCCGATGATGCCACTGACAAGCCCCATCAGCTCCTACCTTTGCCCCCTCCATGGCTGACGTTTTTTCCTGAATTGTGACACTTTAAATCAAGAAGAGAACCTTATGGCCTTTAGTCCAACAGATTTGCATGGAAACTGAGGACCAGAGTGGTAAAATGACTTGTCCGAGATAACAGCGCTACCTGGAAACCACACCTCTTGACCACTGATCAGCGCTCTTCCACACTCTGAGCGGACAGGCAGCCTCGTGGGCATTAGGCAGGTCCTCTCCACGTGCACTTCCCGGAAAACACCCTACGGGAAGCACACCCAGGCTGTCCCATGGAAAGCCGCATGTGCAAGGGTCACATGGGCGGTTCAGGGTTTTTTTTTTAAATAACAACAGTAAAGAATAGCCTTTTAACTTTTCAAAAATATTAATTTGGGGCATAAGGATAATCCTAGTACAGCTTAACAAACAAAGTAGATGAATTAAAGACCTAGTACTAAAGTTGACACATCTTGATCAAGCCAGTGAGAATACCGGGGTCAAAGAGACCACTGTCACCGTTTTTAGTTAAAGCCCTTTCCAGTTCTGGCTTCGGGTTTACAACATTAATGATGGCTCTTAGTTTGGGTTCCAGCAATATCACAGAACAGAATATTTCTTAGAAACCACAGTTGGAACACAATAAATAAGCATCAAAGATTTGGAGTCAGACAGCCTTAAGTTCAAGAATCGTATCCACATCCTGTGTTACTAAAAGCAACTTAAGTAACTTTTCTGAGGCTTGGTTTCCCATTCTGGGGACAATAACAACTTCTTCGTAGGACCTTGAGAGCTTGTTTGGAGGTTCTAACAGGGGAGCGCCGCTTCTCCTATACCCTTGACCAAAGATCCATCCTCTCCTCTAGTTGGGAAGGTCGTCCTCTTCCACCAAGCACGCAGCTTCAGGAGGGGTGCACGTGGATTGGTGAGGGAGGAAGGGACACCCGCCTAGCCAGCCAGATCAGCCGAATCAACCCTGGCGCTCAGTGGGGTGACAACGTCACAGTGAGATCGCCCTCATATCCTCTATCATTTGTGTCTCTGGCTCCCAAACACAGGTTTGTGGGCTGGTCTTGGGTATATCACAGAAGAGTTACATAGAGTGTTTGGTAGACATGCTGATTTCCAGGTCCCACTACCAGAAATTCTGATTTAGTCTCTAAAATGAGACCTAGAAATCTGCATTATAAACAAGCCAGGGATTCAAAGGTATAACCATGTGAAAAGCCATTGATCTAAGCCAGTGGTTATTTCTCTATACATATTTTATCATATTTTCTGTGTCTTTGAACCTAAATTTACACCAACAAATCTCTGGGAGATTGGGGGGAAAGGATGAGAATATCTTTATGGCCGAATCAGCAGCTTCCATTTATATTTTGAGATTCTCACTACACTAGATATTATAAAATTCCTCCCCATTTTCAGACAGTCTTTGGGTTGCATAAACATGCACTTAGTATTTAAGGTAACAGTAAAGTTTTAAGACTTTAAAACAGAAAGTGACAAATAGGATTCATCAGCTGTAATACAACTGACTAATTGGCAGGGGCTTCCTGGAACCCCAGCGCATGGTGAGGAGAACCCAGCTCAGGGAGCTGGCGCACCAGGTTCAGTTAGTGACGTCTGGCATGGACACAGCCCGGGAAAGTCACAATGATGTCACTTCCTTCCAGCTCTACTTCGAAGTGCATTGCCACCAAAGGAGGAAGGCTATTCAAATCGATTAAAAAGTGATATTTGCATGTAAAGTTTCCATTTATACTTCAATTGAAAACTTGTTTTTCATTCTTGTTTTTTTTGTATTTTTTGGTTTTGGGTTTTTTTTTACTAAATTGAAAGTATATTCAGGAATCTCTGTGTGCCTGGTCAATAAAGTAGTAAACGATCTGAAGTAAGACCAGAAAGTTCTAAGAGATGTTGGACCCTGTGGAAAAGGACACCAAGCAGCACTGCCCTCCTCGCATTCAGAATTCGAGAAGCGGGTTTCCATCCTTTTTCCCGGTGGGCGTGTCCTCGAGAAAGCAGTGCACTGTGAATAAAGGGGCTGCTCTTGGCTTCGCTTTCCCATCAGCCTGCCTTCCCTTGGACTATTCCTTCCTTCCTAAATGTGCCCCCACACTCTACTGTGTTGCAACCCTACCAATCATTTGAAGTCCAAACCACGACCTACCTCTAACCAAAGACTTGACAAAACTCTCACATTCCCAATTGGAATTATTCTCCCATACTTTTCAGTGACTTAATAAAAGCACTCCTGACAGTCTATCTTGTTATCCTAGTTAACTGCGTGCTTGTCTCCCGCTGCCCCCTAGTCTGTGAGCTCCTGGAGAGTAGGGACGGAATCGTATTCATGGTTGGTTATAACCTCACATCTCCCAGCCTAGTGAGAGGCCCCTGTAAGTACAGACACCTCTAACTTATGGGGATGCAACCTAAGGTTGTCTTACCTTATGATGGTGTGAAAGTGATGCACACTCAGTAAAAACCGGCTAGGTTGAGCTGTGATGTTCAGTAGGTTAGGTGCATTCAGTGTATTTTCAACGTACAATGTGCTTGTTGGATTGTAACCCCATCATAAGTTGAGGAGCATCTATACTTAATTGAATTAAACTGAAGAGGCTTTGTTTTGTTTTATAAAACTAGGTAAGAATGTAAGGTATGTGGTAAATTACAGGAGGGAAAGTCTTCTTTGTGTTTTAATCTCTTCCTGATGCACTTGTGTGCCCGGAAGTAAGAAGGTATCCTAACCATTCATCCTCCAAGACTCTCTCTCCCTCTACTTCTTTAGATGACACAGAAGGAGCACTAGAGTTGGGGACACCCTGACTGAGAGCATGCTCAAGGAGAGTTGGTTTGGGGGAACATTCTTAGCACCCTGCGGAGTGTTTAGGCTCTGCCCTGAAGCACAACCAGCAGGGATTAGCAGAGAAGGACACACTTTCTGAAGAGAGCACGTGCCAGGAGATGTGGTCAGCAGAGCAGGCACGGGGCCCAGGCATCCAGCCCCAGCAGCAGCCTCCCCAAGCCCTGAGGAATCAGAGCAGCTGGACTTTTGTGCACAGCTATACCGGCTGCCATCAGTCCAAGCCCAGGGCTCCTCTGCTTCCCAGAGATAGCAATTGAGCAGGCTGGGAAGAAGGAGGGAGGACAGAGTCTGGGGTTTACCAACAAATCAGTGCAGAGTCTATGACGTCAGCAGCCACTTCATAGCCTGGGTTTGCACTCTAGCCTTCCAAAGTCATTTGTGTCCCCCCCGGGCAATGTGCCCACAACAACTGGGGAGGGTGGGGTGTTCCTTGGTAACAATGCCAGGGCCAACCAGTGGGGCTTCCCACAGCACAGGTAACCCAGCAAATGGAAGGAAACAAAGCTCCCACACATCATTTGGCTTTTTTCCTAAAAATCACTTCCTGTAAAATCACAGAGTCATGAAGCTCCTAAGTGTCTACATGATCATATATTCCAAGCTCTTTATTTTACAGATCAGGAAACTGAGACCCAGACATGCCAAGTGATTAGCTCAAGGGCCTCCATCTGGTTAGTGAGGGGGGTAAAGCCCAGGTTTCCTGTTCTCCAGTCCAGCATTATTATTTCTACCGCAAGTTTCAAATTACCCTAATTACTGATTACTAGCTTTCATTCAACATAGGTAACAAAATACATGATTTCTAACAAGACTCTGATTAAAATGATAAACCTATCCAAATAGAGTTCTCTGTTTCCCCTTTCAGCTCTCAAAATCATACTGCACAGACAGTTTGGGCTTTTCTAGGAGAGAAAATTAAAGGAAGAATTGGAACCAATATATATTGCCCACCTACATCCCATCCATTGTGCTAGGCACACTCTATGTAAGTTATATTGAATTCTCACAAAAATCCAGAAAGGAAACATTAGTAGCCCTTTTTTATATAAACGATAAAACAAAGGATCAGAAATGTTAAGGACTGGCCCAAAAAGCAAAGCTAATCAATGGCAGAAATAGGATTTAAACTCCTGGTTCCCATGCTGGTCCTTCTACAGTTCCATGGTGGGTTTGGGGCTCTTGGGGTTCTCCAGTAGACACTGTCCCATATACCAAATGAGAGCAACAGGGCAAGTCGGGGTCAGGTAGCCATGGCCATTCCCAAGGGTTCTGTCTCTACTCCACAGTCCTGCAAGGTGAGTGCCCTCTTCCCATCCTGAGCCAAGTCCTCTGAGTACGCAGCCTCTAGGTGACAGCCTGGAGCGATCCCCCTCCGCTCTGGGTCCAGGCAGAGGAACATACAGAAAAGGGACACAGAGGGCCTCCTCCTGACCACACCCCATGGGGGTTTCCTCACAGAGGCACAAAAAGAGAGGTCTATACCCAGCGTTTAGTTCTAATGGGGTCCCCTCCCTTCCTGACAAGGATGCCACGAGGACAAATGAAGCAATATACCTGAAGTATTTTGAGAGCTTTCTAAGTGCAACATAAATATAATAATGGAGCTGCTGATGCTGATAACGGTAACAATGGTGATGATGGGACTATATCTATGGTCATAATTTAAAGGAATATTTAAAATGAGAAAACGCAACAAAAATCAGTCCACTGAACTGTATTTAGAAGAGAGGCTGCTAATAAAAATATTAGGTGAATGTGAACTCTTGGGAAATAATAATGATCTTCTATTAAAAGGTTCATCAGATCCATTTCCAAAGTACAGTTCAGTTATTTGTAGGCTCTTTGCCACTCAGTGCAACAAGTTCTCCATTAAAAAAAGGGAGGTAGGGGAAGGAAAAGAAGCCTTCTGTGCTGTGCACTGAAGTCCTGGGTTTTGGAGATGCAACAGACCTGCATTTCTAGACCCATTGCCAACTGTTTCCATTTGCTGAGAGGGCTGGCAATGGGGCGGCATCCGCCTTTGATTGTCTTCCTTCTTCTCTCATCCTCCAACCCCATCAGCAGCGGCTCTGTAGCTTGCATTTAGAGTCATTAATACTGGCATAATAATGGGCTGGTGCTGTCTTTCTCAGAGTTGGGTAAAGTCAAAGAAAAACCTGCCCAAAGACGGAAACACAACACAGAATGTACTTAGAGAGTACATGCTGCATCAGCTAACAGAATGTTCTCGTTGTAGTACGGGTCTGATCCCTATTTGTTCAGATTACCCTCTTTGGGGATATGGGGTGGGGATATCAAACTTCAGACTAGGAGTTAGGAAGAGACATCTTAAGTGGAAAGGAAACCCCAAAGAATTTGCAGCAATGAGGAACTGGGCAAAGGGAGGGAAGAACCCAAGCAGCCATTGGATCCCCACCATCCCATCCTTCAGTCATGTCAATGACATGGCAGTGGAGAAAGGAATACTCTAATGCCATTTCAAGGTTGAAATGTTGAAAGCCCTCTAACCACAAACATCATCAGAAGGCAAAAAGGCAAACGCCGAGAGCATTTTGGAACTTGCTGAAGCATCTTAATTCCCAGTTCTAGGAAATTGGTTGCAGAAGGAAATCTCTCGCCATTATTTTCCTTAAGAGGTGGCACTGCCACTGCACCGGGCTGAACAAGGAGGCCGTGCGGAGGAACGCTGAGCTGTTCGCATTAGGGTGCCCGGACTCTCGCCTTTACCCAGAGCGGTTTTCTGTGCATCGAGGAAGCCAACCCGTGACAGGCAAACCTGAGGAGCCACACTCGGGCCCTGGCGCAGCCTGAATGTACCAACTTCTGCTAGTCACAGCAAGAAAGAGAGCGCTTTCAGGACATCTCTCCTTAATTACTACCCTGAGTCAGCTCAGAAATTAGTGGGAAACTGATACCATTTCTAATCTATCATTACACAGAAAACAAAAACGGTCTGTCTACTGACAGTGATAAGCCCCCACCTGCCCTTCTGATTCAGAGCTGCAAAGCAGTGGGCCTAGTGGGAAAGTGTCTTTGCCTTTCATTGGAAGAGCTAAGAAATGTGCGTGGACCTCTGCGTTTCCCTAGTGGTCATTGAAAACACTAGGTTTTCATGTTAAAACACAGGTGTGTTATGATAGAAACATGCAAAACATGGATGCATTTTAACATTGAACGCTAAAATTCAAACATTTAACACTGGCTCTGAGATGCTTTAGGCCAGAACAGCCCTGGGGCCTCCTGTTCACCACTCTCTGCCTTTACCTGAAGGGAAAGGTTTAAAAGGCATCATTCTGAATTGGGTTCCCTCCCAGCTGGTCCACTCTCTGGCTGAGAGATTCCATTTAGTCATCTGTAGAATGCAGCTTTATAGTCTTTCGTGTCTGGACATAGTCTAAGGAGATGTGATTCTAGAACTTTCCCTAGAAGGCTTCAAGGACAGAAGAGTCACCCATAATTTAGAATGGTTGAGCCAGAATCTCCATATTGTAGGAGACCAAAACCTCTGCTTCTAAAAGGCTCTTTGCCTTGCTAATTTATAGTGTTTCCCTGGCCCTATGCCAGACTTTCTCTACCTAACAGTGTACAAAAATCGGTAGCTCCATTCTCTTCCTTTTTTCCCGTTCCCTTCATTTAAATAATGCTTCTCGCTTCTACTCTCACCCCATCCCAACAAGGTGTTAGGATTTCCTTCCAGAAGAAAATGAGGCCATGCCCTCTCCAGCTTCACTATCACAGAAACCGAAGTCTTTTCCAGGTCATCGACACGTGGGCACTACCACCCACCTTCCTGCCAAGGAGGGCCCTGCCGCCTTACTCCACGCCCTTACCGGTAAACCCAGTGTCTGAGTCTGTCATGGAGTGAGACAGGGAATCACTGGCCATACCAGCTCCCAGTTTCAACCAGAAGCACAGCTTTTGGAATTGATCATTAAAGAGAATCCTTCCATTCCCCAATCTGGCAGAGCAAAAGATACCTGCCTTTTGCAAATGTTGCTCCCACACAAAAATTCAGCTTGATAGTGGTGGTGCCTGGTGTTTCCTTGTCACTTAGCACTTTCCTAAATGCAGTCCTCTGGTCTAAAAACATGTCCGCCAAATTCAAGGCCACTTCAACTCCCTGTTTTCAGGCCCTTACCAGGGTGGTGATTTGGACCTTAGCTAAACAACCACCCCTCAGACAGTACGGGTTTGCAGATTAGAACGTGACCTAAGTACCGTCCTTGGCTGGTGTTCAGTCCATTCCGAGCTTCACTGGGATTCTGAGGTCACTCTGGCTCATTCTCCAGGGAACTGGGGACTGTTTGACCCAACACTCCTGGACTCAGAAACATTTTTGAATAAAAGAGAGAGGAGCTTTAAAAAGAATGCTCAATAATGTTGGGGTTCACTGCAAATTTCAGTGTAGATGGCTTGTGCAAGCGGAATTCCATCTCATTTCCAATGCTCTCAGGTTAGCACAGCTCAGCTTTCTTCCTGAGACCTAATATCATGCGAGCGAGGCGCTACAGCATTCCTCCTGGGGGTCACATCTTGGTCTCCAGGGAGCTCGGTGGTTCTCAATACTGTATAGCTCTTGAACCACAGGCACCACTGTACTCAACGTGTCCACAAAGTGTGTACTGATACCATTCCATTGTCCTCCGTATGGACTGAGAGCACAAGACAAAGTTTCTCTAAAGAACTTTTATTCACTCATTTATTCAAAACAGACTCACTGGGGCTCATGCTGCGTGCAGACACTTGGACCTAAGACCTTTCTGCCTGGCTCTGCTGGTGCTGGTGCTGGACAGCAGGGCGACCAGTGGGACACGCGTGTTTGGTGTGTACGAACAGTACGTGCTGAGGGGAAACAGTGGCATTCCTCTCTTTATGCCATCGCTCTGACCATCTCCATTTCCCCTCCCCCATTCAGACTAGACCCTCTACCTACTCCCCCCAAAAAAGACAACAGAATAGACAATGCCAAGAAAAAGTTTTTTTTAAATCCTCACTTTCGAGTCTCATGGGGTCCTGCAAATATAAAGCTTTGCAGATATAATTTTGACTTTACAGGACTCACCACCCACCTGAGATGTGACCCCATTGTCTCCCTGGAATTCATTACCATTCATAAACCACCTCAGACTACAAACCTAAGAGCAGTTTTCCCACTTCCTCAACCCTGCCCAATACCCTTTCCTCCACAAGGCAGCTGGGAAGAGGCTGTGGAAGCCTGTCAACCTCCCTCCTTAAACAAACAGTAGAAGTCATTTTAGGTATTTAGCACCTGACGCTAGGCATACCCGCATTAAGGATAGTGACTGCCTTTAGATCCACATAGTCCCTGTGCAAGACAGCTATGCACCTTCCTCACCTTTCACCCTTCTGGGTGAAGGGACCCAGATTCTTGCTTTTTAACTCCCTTCCCCAAATGCCATTACCCACGAGGACATTTCAGGGCCCAAGAAGCTCCTATTTCCAGAGAACAAATCCATCAGTTCTTAGCTGTAAGTCAAGTCATTCCCACATCCTCCCTTATCCTCTGCTGGGATAACCTATACCTCAGTCTTCCCCTCTGCCAAATGGATCACATCAATATCCACCATGAGGAAACCCAGGAAAGAACTGACAGTATCAAGGAAATGATCAAGTGCCCAAAGTGAAGACATACCCTAGTGATTGTTAAACAGAGGGAAACAGGGAGACCTAGAGAGGGGAAGGAACTCAGCCAAGTCACAGCGTCAGGGGAGAAAAAGGAGCGTGCCCCCACCACTCCAGGCTCCTGATCCCCAGAGCAGGTCTGTGTCTCCCACACAATAACTCCGAGCGTCTTCTAGTCTCACTCCCACCTGGGGCTGAGATTGGGGAGCAGATAAAGCCTTTCCCCTCGTGGGGAGAGGGGTGGCACTTTTGATCCACAGCCAGGGGACCTCCGGCCACCTGGAATTCCTGGCTCGAGCACGCTCCCCTCAGTCCTCCTGTCTGGATAAAGTCTTCCACTCAGCATGCGTGTAACTCAGAGCCACACGACACTGAAATGCTAAGTGAAGAGCAATTAACTTTTGCTTCTGAAAACCCACTTTAGCTTTCCATAACTCTTTGGGGGCCATTTCAACTAAGCCAAACCTCCCGCACATTCTCCCTCAGCAATAAATTACCTTCCTGGCTTTAATTAGCTGCCGGAGTGCAAAACGGGGCTGGGTGCTGACGTGGCTGCTTTCCCCACAGGTCCCAGTCTGTCACACAGGCTCCAGGAGAATGGCAGCTGCAGGGAGTGGTGGGGCTGCCTCCGTGGGGAGGTGTCCTGTGACTCCTTACCTGCTTGCAGAATATGCGAGGGGGCAGCCCAGACATCCAGGCCTGGCTGGAGCTAAATTCCAAAGTAGATGAAATCAGTTGGAGAAACCTAAACTCCCCCTTCAGCTCTCCTGGACCCTAGGTGATGTGCCCCCAGACCCAATTTCCCTCTTACCAGTCTCTCCTTCCACGAAATGGCCCCCAAAACAGATGGGCACACGCACACACACACACACACACACACACACACACACACACACACTAGCCTCCAGGTATCCAATATCTTCCTCTTCCTTATCATTCTTGCTAAGGGAGGGGTTACTGACACAGCTTAATATATAAGCCCTCCCAGGAGAATTTGCTGTATAATTGTGCTCTGAGCTTGAGTCCAAATGAATAAATCTCTAAGTATGTGATTTTAGTCACATCTGTGGGCCAAAATGATATTGGCTGGGAAAGAAAAAAATTAAAGAGCACCCTCAGAATCCCCAACACCATTGTAAGGCCCAGAGTAAGATTTGAGGGGCAGTCAATTCTACCTCTACCTAGAGAAGTGACCCTCTGCAAGTCCCCTCCCTTCTCTGGTCCTGTTGCCCAGGAGAAGGCTGTGACAAAGGAACCCAAGTCCCCTTCCACCCTGCTGCACTGTGATTTTGAAAATCCTGTGGGTCTGTGAGAGGGATTGGTGGGGAGGGAGCAGGGGTGGAGTGGGGACCATGCATTCTAACCCAGACCTCGGTGCATGCTAGTTTTCTCTCATCTCTCCTGCTTCCTTCTAGTCTTCCATCTGGGCCAGGGGGCAGTTTCTTCAGGGTCCAGAGCTGCACGACTGGGCGTTGAACCAGGGCCCCAGGCTGCACCCACACACTCCATCCCAGGAGCTGTCTCCGCGCCCACGGCCGTGGGAAAGGGTTACTGCCCCTTTCTTGCCCTGGGGAACACACTCATGCTAATGGCTACTTCTCCTGGGGCCCGGCTTACTACTCTGACAAGCGAGAACCTTCCAGAGCCCAATTACAGGCCACTTTCCGCAGCCCTTCCTTTCCTGGGAAAATAAAATAAAAAGTCCAAACACGAAGGCCCACAGCCAAGGCCTGCTTGTCGGAGGCGGGTGACAGGCGCTGGGCACAGACCTCCCCCTGATTAAGGGTGTGAGCGTGTCGCGCGCTGAGCTCTCATCTGCGGAGATTCGCGGTGATTTCCCTCCGCGCCTCCCCAATTAACAGGCCGCCTGTCGGGGCGCAGGCGGAGGCCGGCAGGCAGGTACCCGGCCTGTCACAGCCGCCAGACAGGCCCCCACGCCAACCCATCGCTGCCTGCCGGCGCCGCCCCCGCCGTCTGCTTCTTCCCCAGCCTGTCACACTCCCCACGCGACAACGCGGAGAGACGCAGTGAGTGCGAAGTGAGCACGAAGTGAGCGAGGGAGGGAGCCAGCGACTCCACGGCCCCGGGAGAACGCAAGGCCTAGGGGCTGCCGTCTGCAGCAGCCTCTCTTCCTCCCGCCTGGAGGTCCACCTTCCTCATCCTGGCTCTCCTCACTCAGCGACCCCCAAACGGGATTTGCAGCGCAGGGGCCTCCCGCGTGCCTGTGAAACTCCGGGGTTGGGCAACAGAGGGCTGCTCAGATGGAGAAACGAGACCAGCCTATTTGAGTCAAATCGCCATTGAATTCCCTGACCCATTTAACTACCCACCTGCCCCCAACTTTTGCTTTGCCTCTATCAAAAGGCCGCCAGGCTGGGATCATAGAAGTGCCTCTGAGTTTCAGCTCCTGCCCAAGGCATGTCGCATAATGGGACTTCTGGCTTCAGGTGCTATAGGTCAGGCCCCTGACCTCCTCCTGCCATCTTAGCCTCTCTCTGGGCACAGGGACCAAGCTAGCATGGCCCAGCCGCCTGTCACCGCTGGAGCCCTCCACGACTGAATGCATCTTCACAACTGCTACCTACTCGGTGATCTGAGTTAGAAATCCTTACTCTTGCCAGCTTTCCTGGGCAATGTCCAGCCCCTCTGAAGCTAACTCCTTGCCTGCCTGAAAAGCTGAGCAGTGCTGGCTTTGAAATCCCTGATAGGTGGAGAAAACCCACCCATCCATGCTCTTGAATTCCAGGGCTGGAAATCAATACTCCAGCGCAGCCACTGCTGACTTGGTAGCCTCAGGAAACATCTCTGCCCTTTATCTCCTCCTTACATCTGTGCCTTAGTCCTTTCAGGCTGCTCTAACAGAATGCCGTAGATTGGGTGGCTTACAAACAACAGAAATTTATTTCTCACAGTTTGAGAGGCTGGGAAGCTCAAGATCAAGGTGCTGGCAGAGTCAGTGTCTGGTAAAGACTCACCTCCTGATTCACAGACATACCTCAGTCTTCCACTGTGCCTCGCATGACAGAAGGCGTAAGCTAGATCCCTGGGGTCTCTGGTAAGGGCACTAATCAGAATCCTAAGGGCTCTACCCTCATGATCTAATCACATCCCAAAGGTTCATCTTCTAATACCATCGTCTCAGGGTTAAGATTTCAGCACATGAATTTTGAGGGGACGCAAACATTCAATCCATAGTAGTCTGTCTAGAAAGAAATCTACCCACGCTGGCAGAGATTCGTGTCTTTGGCTACATCCAAAGAAGGCTGGGTAGGAGCATCTGTGCCCTTCCTGAAAATGAGTAAATTATTTGTGATCCCCCAAAGTCCGTGTGAGGCGAGGAGGAGAGAAAGTGCACCACATTGGCAAAGGATGGGGTAAAGAGAGAGAATGATAAATGCGGCTGTGTTCAAAACCTCCAAAGGGCAGGGGCTGTGTCTTGGTGGCCTTCCTGTCCCTAGTGTTGAAGGTAATGACTCAACCAGGTGAATACTCAGCACACATTTGCTGACTGAAGAAGGGACAGGGGGCTCTCCTAGCTTCTTCAGGGCCAGCAAGACTTAGAATATGCTCACAGTGCCCTCTTTCAGCGTCAGCCCTGCAGACGGCCCCATAAGGAAGGCAGAGGGCAAAGAAGAGAGGAGCTGAGAAAGGAGAGGCCAAGGAGTAAGAATGGTGAGAGCGCACACTTGGACAAGTCAGGCGACATGCTTCTCCTCCCCACCTTATACCAGGGGCTCTGGTGTTTAGAGCAATGTTAAGCAGCTCCCAGAGGCCATCGTATTTGCAAAACGGTACTAGAAGTGGGGATGGAAAAAGGGAGAAAGTGAGAAAGAAGAGGAAGGAGAGAGAGAGAGAGAGACTGGTCACTAAGCCACAGAGATACTTACAAATACATAAACTTTCATTTGCATGTGACAACATCCCCCCTTGTAGAGGGGAATATAACATGATGGAGATGCAGGGAAGGAGAAACTACATGTCAGCCCCTCTGCATGCCAAGGAAGAACACATATCAGAGTCGTTAATTATGAGCCAATGTGTGCCTGCACTGTGAAAGGTAATCACTTGCCATCAAAGAGATGCCCTTCCCTTATTAAAGCCATTGAGACTCTCAGGAAGTGCTCACGGGTTTGAAATCCTGTATTTGAATTTCACACATGCTTTTTACTGCTGGAACCAAAACTCAATCAACACTTGAGAGTGCTGACGCCAACATTCAAGCCACAGGGGTCTTCGCTCCTTCACAACAGACCTACAAATAGGACCTGGTTAGTAAATTTGCTAATTTGTTCTGCTCTGGATGTGTGTGTGTGTGTGTGTGTGTGTGTGTGTGTGTGTGTGACCTGTATAAGCCTATTTTTTTTTTAATAGAGTTGAAGGAGGAATAAAAGAACCCAGGCCAAATTGAAGAAAGGAACAATTAACCTCATCTCTCTCAAATGTCCATGGCCCAGCTGCCCAGGAGTGGAAACCATGTCCTCACTTTCATCTCAAAGCCAAACCAACAGGAACACGTTGCTTAGAGACCAGCCTCCTCTTTTAACTCTGGCCCCAGGCCTTTGGTCCATGCCCAGAAAGGGGCTGAGTTAGAAGCCAGAACTCAGAGGTCATTACTCTTTTCTTCAGAAGCTCTTCAGTAGGGGCTAGGTTCTCATTCGCCTTTTCCATCCCTACTTATTGTTCTAGGACCCAAGCTGGGCCAGAGAGTGTCACTGCATTCTCCTGGCTCGACACACTCACACTCACACTCAGTGAAAGTTCATTGAATGGTATTGATGTCATAGAATGAATACAGTGGAACAGAGGGAATGTAGTTTGGAGAAAGCCTACTGCCATCCGAAGAGACCTTTCCTTTCCTGAAACTTCCCCACTGGAAGCAGAGGGGTCCTACGGAGTCTGCAGCAGAGCATAGCTTCTAGCATTGTCTATAGCACATACAGCACAGTATATACTACAGCAGATAGCATAGTTTATAACGTAGTCTAGTCTATAGCCCACGTGCCTTCATGTGATTTTCATGCGTAGCCAAGAATAATAATAGTATCGTATCCTCTCACAATGTAATGTGGTGCTAATGTTATGTTCATTTCATATATGAGGAAACTTTGGCCCAGAGAGGTAAAGTCACTTGCTCAAGATCACACAGCTAGTAAGGGCAGAGATAGAATTCAGACTTGGCCCTCTGTGAATAAACTAGGCGCAGGCAGGCGGAGGGCCACCCTCTGGGTGGAATATTATTAGTTGGCACATCTTCTCAGTCCCCGAGGGCCCATGAAAGACACGAGTGCAACAACATCTTCTTGAATTACTGGCAGAGGAATTTCCTCCCTGTGATTTCTCTTGCTTTGGTATCAAGCATCTGAGCTGTCCTTGTAGCTCCCTCACGATGAGGCAAGGGCAGGTGTAACTGCATTTAACAGAAAGGGAGACTGAGGCCCAGAGATGTGATTATACTGAGAAGTCAGTGGTCAAACGCAGATTATAACTTAAGCCACCTGTCCCCTCTCCTGAACTCACTCCTGCGCCCTGCTCCCTCCCCTCCCGGACCTGTCTGTGCCAGCCAGCCCTGGGGTATGATTGACAGCCCTAGACTTCAGGGATCAAGCCTTTCAGATAGAGTTCTTGACACCAGATGCCTTTGGAGTGGGCGGGCAGGGTGGGGAGGGAGACTGTTGGGGGGAAGGAAGGACAAGGCCCTTTCCGAAAATAGAGAGAGAAGAGACCAGAGTGTAGGCAGAGTGTCAGAGGAGAGTCAGGCGACATGGCCAGAGCACCAGCCCAGTGAGAGACGGGGTTCAAAAGTGCCGCATCCAGAGAGGCCAGGGTGCCCCTCGGGTCAACAAGCCCCCCTCCACCTCGCCCAGACAGCATCCACATCCCCTTCTCCCAGATTTACAACCAAGTCCCAAAGGCAGTTTCTACAAAGGGGTTTCTGGTCTTGACTAATTTGAATTCTTTGTCCTTCTCCCAACTTCCATTGAGACTTCCTTCTGAAATTCTCTACATAGAAAACAGTGAGAAGCCTATCTAGGTCTCCTGATGGGTGTGGATTCTAAAACACAACACTCTGCCTCCCCAGGGTCCTCCCGGTTCTCATGTTCCCAGGTCACAACCCTGGCTCACCTTCCGCCCCCAACGTCCCACTGCACCTGCCAGGTGCCAGGCGCTGGGCTCTGTGTTGATGTGAGCACAAAGAAGTAGAAAATAAAGTCACTGCCCTGAAGAGACTTACATTCTCCTAAAGTGAGAGTTGTTACTCTGCCCCTGCAAACTCGGGAAGACCATTAACGACCCATGCCTCAGTTGCTCCTCTGAGTTCTTTGGCAAACCATCCAATCTCCATTCATTAGGGCTGGATGGCAGGAGCTGACCACTCTCGTGAGGAATAAAAATACCATGCATTGAGTGAGCAGCTACTCTCTGCCAGGCACTGAGTAAGCGATTTGACACATATTCATGATGTCACTAACTTTGTACTTCAAGAGAGGTATTGAGCCACAATTTACTCAGAGAAGTCAAGCAAACTTCCCGCAGTCATCCAACCAGCCAAGGCAGAGATAGGATTTAAATCACACACCCGAGAACGTGGTAGAATCATCCAAGCAGAGTGGAGAGTTGAATCACAATAATTGAATAAAACCGTCAGGGCCCATTTCCACAGCATTTACCGAACGTACGTGAGAAACAACGTTTAGATTGATGGTGTAAATGGGGACAACCTCTTTGGAGAGCAATGTGGCAATATCGATCAAAATTTTAAATGCACAAATCCTGCATGCCAGAAATTTCATTTATATGAATTTATCCAACTGTACAAGGATGCTCACTGAAGCATTGTTGGTAATAGAAAAAAAGCTGGAATCCACCTAAGTGTCCATCAATAGGTAATAGGTTAAATAAACTGGTTCATCCATAAATGAAATATTAATACTATACATGCATTAAAAAGAATGAGGTAGGACTGTGAGTACTAGCATGAATGCATGTCCGCAAAACGCTCTTCAATGAAAAAGCAACTTGCGGTATTATATGCATAATACGATCCTGCTGATGCTTCAGAGTATTTATCTAGAACACACACATACATTTAAAGCATACCCACGCTTCAAAGGTCTGGAAGACACACATGAAACTACTAACAATAGCTACCACTAAGAGGGGTGGGGAACGGGAGACTTAATTTATTTAGTTTGCTTGTACAAACCCCCTCTGTTAAAGTTTTCAATAGTACATATACAGGTCGTTGTGTCACACCTGTTGGAAAGCAACCCTCCAGAGGTCTGAGAACAGGAAACTAAAACGTCAGTATAGACCTGCCCCCAAAGAGCAGAGAGTCTGAGGATTGAGGTCCTCTCTAGGAGTCTGCGGCAATACACGACTGCTAGAGTAATTCACATCTCACTCCTACCTGGTCCTTTATTCACGAGCTGGCACATCGAAGAGAAGTAGAAAGACTGTGGTAGGCTGTGACATCAGGAGACTCTCAGGGGTGTCCAACTTTTGGCGTCTCTGGGCCATACTGGAAGAAGAAGGGTTGTCTTGGTCCACCCATTAAATACATTGTAACACGTAATCACAAAAATATCTTTGTGTTTTAAGTAAATATGTTTTAAGTAAATTTGCAATTTTGTGTTGGGCCACATTCACAGCCATCCTGAGTCGCACGCGGCCCACAGGCCACAGGATGGACACCCCTGGTAGATCCTGACTCAGCTTCATGACATTGGATGGACCACAGGTTCTCTTTGAGCCCAAGTTTTCTCATCTATAAAATGGGTTGGTGCTAGACCCACCACCTAGGATTGCTGGGGATACTCATTAGAGCAAAGAACATCAAAGCACTTTTTAAAAACCAGGTTGGAAACTGATGAAAGGAAATGAAGTCATCCTGACTGGTACCCACATTGGGGAGGCTGAGTCATCAGTGCGAGACAGTCCCACCCGCCCAGACACCGCGACCCTCTCCCCTTGTCCATTGACACCACGAAGTGATGAAAATCACAGACTGCTCACAAACTCTCTGAAAACATCACCCAGCTCTCCAATTCCAAACTCCGGGGCTGGTGGTCTGGGATTATGCGGCCATAGAAAATGACTCCAGTGTAAAGGGTCCCCCAACAATGAGTCTTCTGCGTCAGCCTCTAAATCCCCAAGTAAATATCGGTTCATTGGTTTGGTGATTAAAATCACCGATGGCGTATCTGATGGCTGCCCAGGGAACCAAGGAGCTGAAACAGCAGCGATAATGAGCCTCGTGTGATTCCTAAACTTAGTCCTTCACTCACACCCTCTCCCTTCCTTTCTTCTCATTCAATTTTCTTTCCGCTGCCTTCCCATACCCACCATGAGTCAACCCTTCCTACATCAACAGAAATTCACTTCCTTAAGAGCACCCATGGGCTGGAGAAAATAATCATTAACTTAATAGGCTGATAAAATTACATTCAATAATGTTGATAATAATAAGAATTTAGACTTTGGAAAAAGAAAACCTGAGTCTGAATTCTAACTCCACCACTTATTAGCTACGTAAACTTGGATAACCAGACCTCAGTTTCTCTGTGAACCGGGGTTGGTCATAAAACAATCCACACAGTTGTTCAAAGATGAGCAAGGAAGCCGCTGCTATGCAAATGCAAGTTACAAATGTAGATGGGTATTATTAAACCACCATTCCACTGAAGGCCCAGAAGGTGTCAAATGAAGAGAAACAACATTCCAAGAAACTAAGCTCTTTCCCCAACGTCATTCATCTGGGAAGGGGACCATTGAACAGAGATTTTTCTGAGGCTGAGCTCAGTGCTCTCCCCACACTATGAGCAAAGTCTTAAAGGAAAAGCTTGAGGGTGTTTAAAAGGGGAGAGGGGGCTAAGTCAGGTTTAGTCACTTGCCTTCCAAAAATGCCCTGCCCAGATAGTTAATAACACTGTGTGATGGAGACAAGGCTCTAAGAGCTCACATAGGGTAAAAGGCCTGCAGAAAAGACCTTAAAAGGAGTGAGAATGTGATCCTGGTCTTTGGATGTCCAGCACCTGCCACAGGGCCCACCATGTGTGACAGATGGACTGATCAATTGGTTTACAGCCTACCACCATCGCCAGTGGATGCATAGCAGCACCAGTCATTGTTGAATACATTTTAAAAGAGTGAAGAGAAGGTAGAGATGGAGGTGGAGGACGAGAGAGGAAGGAAGGAAAAGAAGAAAGAAGGAGGCCACCTTCTCCTTGATTCTCCCTTTACCCTTTCCAGGAGAATGGGGTCCTGCAAACTTTCACATGCACTGTGAAGGCCACCGTACCTTGTACCTGTTCTACAGCATTCACAGAATCGTGGGGAGAAAGATTCAAGAAAGACCAGCACAACAAAGCACTATGCCACGCAAAACTAGGTATGCAAATGAAGACAATGTCATTAGCACATGACAGCTGCCATTTCCTGGCCATGGTCCACATTACCTTAATACGAAGAACTGACAGGATGAAGAGAGTGTGAAGAGAGGCCAGACTCCCAGGGGGCCATGGGTCTTCTCCTGGCTTACAGACCGCGTCAATTCCAGCAACCTCCCAACACCAGGACCCCCCATCCCACCTCCTCCAGGTACCCCCATTACCAGTTTGAAAAGTACTGGAAAAGCTCCTGCTTAGGCTCCTTTTAATTAAGCACGCACACACAAAGAACCACCCCTGGGTTTTGTCTGTTGTACTTTTGTTCTCAGGTCTGTTTGTACTTATTCAGAAATTACATAATTAAAAATAATAATATTAAGTAAATGTGCACATCAGCCCGTCAAGCTGCCTGGGCCAACCTTCACTTGGGAACCACAGTGACAGCCCCTTTATTTCTCTGACTTGTTTTTAAGCACAAAATATGTCACACCTGGAAGTAATTAGCATAATTTTTACTAATTTATAGCTAATTACACAATTACTTTTCTATGAAAGGTTCTGGAAAGACACTTGAAGTTAGTTTCACCAAATCTAGTGGCGAGAAATTGCTTGAAAACATTTCGTTAGCTTCAAACATTTAGGTTGAGGGAGGGGGAACACCCAATAAAGTAATTCTTTCCTATTTCAGAGTGTTCAAATATGACAGGGATATAATTTCTCCAGTAATTTAGAAAGCAGAATGTCGAAATGTCTCTGCTAATCCAACCCAACCAGAGGCTTCTCTAAGAAAGGGCCCCCAAAACCAGTATTGCTGAGAACACCCAGGACAGACCCTAGAAGTCCCTGCTTTGTGACTGCAGTTGGTTTCCAAAGGAGCTAAAATCGCAGGCTGCCAACAATGGTTGTCCCTCCAGGAGTAAACCAACCTTGTGACAGAATGTGACCCCTGGCAGGTGTCTTACTCTGCTCCCGAGAAACTGTGAGCTTGGGAAGCCAGTGATGGACTCAAGCCTTGGGAGACACTTGACTCTCAAAGCGAAGCTCCAGAATGCCTGGACCTGAGTGTGTTGCATTGTCTAGATGGTGCAAAGAGAAACAAAAACACTCTCCAATCCAATTCCTTCAACTGACATTATTTAAGCCCCTACTTGGTGCCCTGTATCCAATGAGAAGATTTATAAAAGGAACAATGCCTGCTTTCCCTTGTCATGCTGGCAAAGAAAACAAAAATGCCAATCAGCCCTGGTTAGTGTAGCTCAGTGGATTGAGCGCAGGCTGCGAACCAAAGGGTCACCGGTTCGATTCCCAGTCAGGGCACATGCCTGGGTTGCAGGCCGTCCTCAGTGGGGGCCACATGAGAGGCAACCACACATTGATATTTCTCTCTCTCTCTCTTTCTCCCTTCCTTCTCCTCTGTCTAAAAATAAATAAATAAAATCTTTAAAAAAAAAAAAAAGCCAATCAGCCAACAGGTATTTATTGAGTGCTGCTTTAGGCAGATGGAGAAACAGAAAAGAAGAACCAGATGCAGTCCCTGCCCTCTGGAGACTGAGAGTCTAGAGGCCAGAGCCGCACACAAGAAGAATATGGACTAGCATGGCATCGGTCTTGGGCCAATCAGTGCCCAGCTGGGCAGCATGGGCTGCAAAGTGCTGTTGAAATAAAAAGATGAGTAATGGCAACTGGAGACAACAGCCAAGGAAGAGATGATGGAGTCCCAATGCTACAGGATGTGCTGGGGGTGGAAGCCACATTAGTTTGGTGAAAATTAGGGTGTTCTGTCAGGCCCACACCAAAGGACCCTGGGAAGGCAGCAAAGGTGATGCTGGGCAGAGCTTCCCAAATTCCCTAGCAGGACAGGAAGGTAAGCAGCACTATTAAAATCTTGAGATCAGCCGTCAGGCCCCTGGGAAGCCCCCTGGAATCCTGAGCTCTGGTCTGCGTCTGTCCCAGGGCTGCATATTTGGAGAAAGTCAATAGAAGAGAAGGACACAAAGCCAACAACAGGTCGTGTAGAAGAAGACATCTGAGGTCAGCAGAATTGGCCAGAAGGGCAGGAAGGCAGTGGTTATAGCATGTATTTCCAGCAGGGGTAGGATCTCCTGAAAGAGGCAAAAACTGGTCTTTGGGAAGGCAAAAAAAAAATCTAATGTTAAGGTTTGTAGCCCCCCAAAGGGCCAGAATACATAGATATGCTACATATCTATGGTAGAAAGATCTCATTTGGGGGGTGATCAAGAAAGACTGTCCTCAAACAGAGGGCCCAGAGACGTATGAAAAGATGCTCAACATCATTAGCCATCAGAGAGATGCAGATTAAAACCACAATGAGATACCACCTCACACCAGTCAGAATGCCCACCATCAGTAAAGCAACAGATAACTGTTGGAGGGGATGTGGAGAAAAGGGAACCCTACTGTACTGTTGGTGGGAATGCAGACTGGTGAAGCCACTGTGGAAAACAGTATGGAATCTCCTCAGAAAACTAAAAATGGAACTGCCTTTTGACCCAGCAATTTCATTGCTGGGATTATACCCTAAGAACCCTGAAACACCAATTCAAAAGAACCTATGCACCCCAATGTTCACAGCAGCAAATTTACAATAGCCAAGTGCTGGAAGCAACCTAAGTGCCCATCAACAAATGAGTGGATCAAGAAACTATGGTGCATTTACACAATGGAATTCTATGCAGCAGAGAGAAAGAAGGAGCTTATACCCTTTGCAACAGCATGGATGGAACTGGAAAGCATTATGCTAAGCGAAATAAGGCAGGCAGTGAGGGACAAATACCATATGATCTCACCTTTAACTGGAACATAATCAACAAAAGAAAAAAGCAAGCAAAACATAACCAGAGACATTGAAATTAAGAACAATTAACAATAGCCAGAGGGGAGGGGACAATGGGGAGAAGGGTTTTCAGGAATCACTATAGAGGACACATGGACAGAACCAAGGGGGAGAACGGAGGCAGTGGAGGGAGGTGGGTTTGGAGGGGGTTTGGGGGAGGAGAGGGGAGAGGATGAAGACAACTGTAATTGAACAACAATAATGTAATTTTTTTTTAAAGAAAAAAAAAGAAAGACTGTCCTAAAAGTTTGGGGTGAGAAGGATGGGGAGAAGCCAAGCAAAGCTGAAAATTTTTGGCCAGCAAGTTGGCCTTGCCTCCTAGATTGTGAGTTTCCTAAGGACAGAGGCAGAGTTAACGCCGCTCTGCACTCCTGCCTCTTCGGGTCCATCACAGCAGTGGGCACTCCGCGAATGGGAGCGAGGCTGAGTTGAATTGTTCTGCAATCCGAGGTTTTGCCTTGCGGACCCCTGTGTGGGGGGAATGAGGCACTTGGAAGATGTCCAGTTTCTGCCAGGCTCACCTCAAGGCTACTGAGAGATTTTGGCAAAGGAATGTCCTCTGCTCCCACAGGAGAGTCATGTTAATAGCTAACACTTGGCCTATTTCTCTTCACTTTTTCAAATTACTTTCACAGCTACCGTCATTTGACCCTTACAAAAATCCTATGAGGCATGGAGAGGAAGTCATTACTGGCCACTCTGCAGGTTTCCTCATTCAGCCAACAGGTACACCTGAGCACCTGTGGCCCCAGTACTGAGGTCTTTAGCACTGGAGGACAGAGGTGAACAGGAGGGGACAGGCCCGGCCCTTGCCACTTTGCACTCTCCAAATAGGACGCAAAGCAGCAACAAGATCGTCGACATGCTGGTTAGTGTTAAGAAGGAACATGAAAAGCAGAGCAATGACAGAGAAGCACTTGAGACTTTGTGCTCGGGGAAACCTCCCCCAAGAAGGAGATAGGCATGCGGCGACATTCTGAAAGAACACGAGCTGTTCGCGTGAGGAGCTGCAGAGAGAATCCGGGACCCAGGGAAGCTGAAGGACTGGCCCCGTACCCCACAGGCAGAACGTGGCCGGCCTTCAGGTCCTCGCTGCCCAGACCCTCCTTCTGTTAAACTGCTTCCCGCTGTGAATCCCCTCCCCTTCCATTTTCTAACTGCAGACCGAGTCACAGAAAGAGCAAATGTGCATGTGCACACACATACACACACTACACCCATACACACTCACACAATACGTAAACATACACTGCATGCTACACACACTTATACATAACATACACACATACATGCATGCACATTCACACACACTCACACATACACCACATACCATACAGAGAGATGTACACATACACACACCGCAGTCTGTTAACATCTAAGGAAGTACCAGACAGGCAGGCAGGAGTCGGGACCCCCAGCTGAATGACACCTGAAGGTGGGGGCCCAGCCCAGGTTCTGCTCCCCTGCAGGGCTAGAAGGCGCCTCTCTGGGGAGCTCCAGCCCCTTCCCAGGATGACTGGACCAAGTCGCTGCACTGCGAACAATGTTAACTATTCGACAGGACCTGACGAGACTGTTCTGAGACTTCAAAGTCGGCTGGCGGCTTCACTAGAAGCAATCAAGGAAGCTGTGGACAATCAGTGGGAAGGTTTTGACAAAGAGAATGTGCACAAGCCTGGTAGTTCTCCCCAGCACCCAAATCAGAGCCTCCTCTTTGTTTCCCCTGCCACAGATATTCGAATATTCATTCTTTCCCCTAAACATCAACACCTCTGGTGACTCAGCGGTCAGCTGTTCTCTCACTCCACTCAACGGATGCTTTATTCATGCTCTAAATCCCTTGGAAGTTCTCCTTGACCCTGGAAATAGAACACTTCCCCCTGCAGTCCAGTGCCCTTTAACTTCACACGTCCAGAACTACATGGTCGTCCTCACCTTGAACTGCGTGCTTGACAGGGGCTATGAATGAGTTCAAAAGACAGTCAAGTAAGTATTGGTGTGCCCTAACCCTCACCGTCAGGAAGGGGCAGACGGACCATGTGCCCTGGAGCATTCTGGGTCTTGACATACATTTTCTCTACTCCCCACTACAAATGTATGAACACAATGTTAAGAATCTCCACTCTGCAAGTAATGAAACTGAAGCTCACAGTCGCTGTATCTAGGAAGGCCACGCAGCCACGAAGGAGCAGAGCTAAGATTCAAACTCTAGTACATCTAACTTGAAATCAGGAATTTCGGATGACAGGGTGGTGCTCCTGGCTTTTCTTGGCCTCCACACCTCGGGGCACCAGCTTTGGAAAGGAACGCTTCCAGCAGGAGCAAATCCTGGCCAGCCCAGCAAATGCACAAGGGCAAGGTGAAGGTCTCCTAGAGCTGCAGCAGGGGCACAGGGCCTGGAGGCTGGCAGGCACGTCTCACCTACTATAGGAAAGGCTATTTATGGCCAAGGCTTCTGTGCTGGACAGCTGGTGACCAAGGCCGGGGCAGGAAGCTGCATCCACCCCGCTGCCTGCCAGGATTGGCTAAGGAGACCATTTGGTCCCTGGTTCCAGAGCGGGGACCCTGAGACTGAGCATCACAGCTGGTAGGATGACTTGCCTTGGAAACCCACCTGGTTTGAGGGTCCATCCTAATTAAGCTGAGAAAGGACCTATTATGTTGATGAAGGAGACTCTTTCCTCTCTGTGACCTTAACATCATCAGGATAAGTTTTCCCATGTGCAAGAAAAACGGTTTCTGCGACCAACTGATTTTTCACATGACCCTGTTCCTTATGTAGTAAAAGGCACCACAGATTTTAAATCATGAAACCAGGGTCCAAGGCCTGACCTTGCACCTAGATTGACTGTGGTATCTTGGGAAAAGTCACTTCACCTCCCTGGGCCTCAATTTCTCTACCCAACAGACCAGCGGGTGAGGGTAATGATAGTTTGGGGCTTCCAGCACTGGAATTCTGTCATCGCAGGGCACCTGGGATGGCGTTTCCCTCCAATACCAACATTGTAATAGGTTATCAGAGAGGTGGAAGGTGGCAGAGAAAGAGACGTGGGAAGATAGAAACAAAGGTCCAGGGAGATGGGCAGACAGATCAGAGCAGAGGAAGCGAAACAGCCAGAGAAAGAAAGGACAGTCTGGTGGCATGGAGAGAAAATGAGAGCCCCTGAGGTAGGCAGACTCTTGCCAGTTTTGCTGGAAACCAGCAGTGACAGATTGCTAACATGTTACAGTGAAAATTACCAACATGATGAGACTTTTGCACCATACCCAGCACCTCTTGTTATCCCATTAACAAAACTGATTAGACCAAATTGCTAATAGGAGAAAACATTCTTGTTGTATTACATCACTCTGGTCTGGCATGGAGAACACAAGCAAAGGGCAAACCAGCAGGCGCATCGAAATCTCCCAGGAGCCATTTGCCTTAGACAGCATTCGGGAAAGCCCTAGAACACCACCCCTCTTCCGTTCTATCTAGAAATGCCCACCTATGCCACCAGCTCCTCTGCCATCACCACTCCAAACCTCTGCTCCCATTCCTGAGCTGGGCTGGGACGGGACTGTCTGACATTGCACAGAACAAGGACCAGTGACCTTTACAAAGCACGCAGGTTGCCCTGGCATGACTGGTGGAGGAGGGAGAGATAAGGGCATGGTCACGTGTCTGTGCCTGGAGGGGGCTGGATTCCAGACCCCATCCATCTGCTCCTAGAACAAACCGAACACATCAGAACTCACGATTCTTTACATTTTTACCACCCCCATCTGGCCACTGCCCACTATAGCTAGTCCAGAGATCCCTGGTTCTTAATTCCATTAGTCATGGGGTTCAAACTGTCATCTACGCCCTGGGAGGTGTAAGGAACAGGACACATCTGGTGCTTGGAAGCATCTGCCCAGGCATTTGAAGAGGATCTTTCCTCTTTGGAACGTAGAAAGATTTCCTGCTCAAACTCAACAGTCATCCAGAGAGAGCCAAATTAAGAATTCACTTTCTGCTCACTGCTCTCTCAGAAAAAAACTTGCAGTTACCCAAACCTCTTAGCATCTGAGGTTTTTTTCCATTGGGATAGTCACTAACTCCCCGCTACCACCCCAGAGAGTGGGGCCCGGCTGCGGACCGTCCTCCCCAGTAGTCACTCAGAAAAGTACTTGGCCAAAGATTTTTCTGAGTAATTGAATGGCAAGGGCTTTTGTATACCAAACAAGGACTTGTCTTTGTCAAAAAGTCTTTACAAAGTACCCAAGTGCTGGGTGTCAGACAGGACAAGTTTTTTAATCATGTTAAAATGATTTATTTAAACGTCAAGCCATGTCACCTCACTTCCTTTCATTTTTCAAACTGTTTGTGTTTTTTCTGGATGATAAATTTATCTTCAGACAGCCTCAATATGACTAATTAACTTTGAAATATAAGAACCAGATGTGTGAGTTGGAGAGCTTTCTGAACTAATGCCAGACAGGCTGGTGGGGTTTTTTTTTCTTCTTCTTCTTCCCTGCCTTTCACCCCCCTTCGTTTCCCCCACCCCGTGCTCTCTCTCCCTACCGGCTGCCCTGAAATTACTAAGCAGAGACACATTTAGTAAATGGAATCACAGGACTCCAGCTAGCAGTGAGCACCCACTGATTTTTCTCTGTTCTCCACTCGTTAGCTTTCAGGACCCCACA
Source organism: Micronycteris hirsuta (assembly GCA_004026765.1). Classification (NCBI taxonomy): domain Eukaryota; kingdom Metazoa; phylum Chordata; class Mammalia; order Chiroptera; family Phyllostomidae; genus Micronycteris; species Micronycteris hirsuta. The sequence continues at coordinate 51,777 of PVJI01006313.1, read as the reverse complement.
CTCTCCCTTTGAACATGACCTCCCAGTGACTGGAAGAGCTGTCCTGGGAGGAGGGGCTGGGAAACCCCCACCCCCACCCCCTGCCTGCCCCTGCTTTAATGATCTATCTAACATGGAGCAGGGAGCTGCCAGAACGCATTTGCCACATGAAAGTAAGTCACCCTGCACTATGACACCAAGTGATTTCTTTTAAAGAGTCTTCCCCTGTGAAGTGCTTCCCAGATCTGCCTCCTCCCTGCTCCCTTTTCATGAGTGAACCAGTGCACAGCCCTGGAGAAATGGGAGCCGGGGAGGGGCAGGGGGGTGAGGGAGAGGGAGGTTGCCGATTCTCAGCTCTCTAATCTGAAGCGCTTTTCAGAAACGGCACAGGTAGGGGTTAAAAGCCACAGGTGTGTGTGTGTCTGTCTGTCTGTCTGTCTGTGTCTATGTGTGTATGTTTCACTCTCAGGGACAGAATGGCAACCCAAAATAATTGGGTGTAAGTAAATAGAAGAGTGGAAGGCATGAGCAGGGGGGTGGAGGGGGCCTCATTTGCCCCCATAGAGCTAAGATGACCTGTTCTACCCAATCCCTCCACCAGAAGTAAGTTGAGGTTATGTGAGATCACAAATATGAAAGTGCTTTGAGTGCTTTCAAAGACATGCTATGCATCCTAAGGGATTATTAGGATAATTACCACTATTATTATATCATCATGACCATTATCATTATCTTGCCTCTTAGTGTCTGAAATTTTTCACCTGGAATAATCTCATTCACTTGCAAGGTCAGTGGAGTCCCTCGCCGCGCCAAGCTCCGACCAGAAACACAAACAGTGGACTCGATTCTTCTCTTTCTCAGGACCAATGCCAGCAGAACTCCCTCCTGGGCCCAGGGAGCGGAAAACCTGCCACTGGCAGAAGAGGACCCAGCCACGTACAAACACCAGCGTGTGTGCTGTGAGGGCACAGAAGAGCCAAGTGGAAGTCCCCTTCACTCACTAGACGGACAGGCAGGTGAGAGGCCTGGGGACAGTCCCTGCTGCCCCTTCCCCTACCCATCCTCCCATTTCTCTTTAAAAAGTCTTGCTCCCTGCTCTGGGGATAGGGCAAGGATGCATCAAGCAGGTGAGACTTTCGAAACTAGCAAGTGGTTGGGCAGGTCCCCATGGACTCCCCCACGCTCCCCCTTCCCTGATCCTGGCCCCACTTCCTTTACACAAAATACTTCCTTCCTTTCAGTGACATGTCACTAATCCCCAGTAAGGAGGACATAACCCTTCAGAGAAGTTTGCATTTTAGGAAGAGTGTCTGGGAGCTTATGAAGAAAAGGGTCTTCCATAATTCCACATCCACAGAAATGAGGAGAAAGGGGGTGGGGTGGAGAGAGCATGGTTCACACTTCCCAGACCACATCGTGCCCCTCCTGATGCCGGGACAGCACATCTTAGGAGCATACAGATGAATGGATACGTCCGTGTGGTAGGTCCTCCATCACTCCTAAGGGTGAGTGGGAGAGGCCCAATTATAGGGGAGTGGATCTCAGCAGTTATCTCGGGGAGCAAGCATGCCACCACCAGGTAGAGCCCTCACCCCCCCCTCCCCGAAAACAACAGCATGAAGCCCACCAGAACTCCTTGGGGAGTGGAGAGACAGGATATGGGAATTCTGAGGACTAAGCTTTTTTTGGTGTATTGCAACTTCCCGGGATAGACAGACAGACGTATGGGTAAAGAGGGCAATAATCCAGCGAGAGCTTCCCATACCAGAATTCTACCTCCAGTGCGTCAGCCCTAGCCCTACCCTCCCAAGAAGGCGCCTTCTCAGAGCACTGAATGTCCCCTGTCCACTGGAACTCCCACAGTCTGCCATTGGAGAAAACTGCACCCAGGACCCTGGCGAGGTTCTTTCTACAGCACTCCCACACAGTCCCCCAGGGAAAAACTTTCAGATAATTTTCTGACTATTAATAACATTTCCTGCTATGTCAAACTTAGATCATTATGGAGCTTCCCAAATCACAGATCCTTGATTAACCAATCTGGACCGGGGAAGTCTGGGAAGTTTGGGAAGCCTGCCCACTGGAAAGTGAGCCCCTGGGTCTCCTGGGGCTGTCGTGGGACTGCCACTCGGGTCCGCTCTGGGAGGAGAGAGCGGGCCTGTTTCCTCATTCTGTACCCGGGAGCACGGCTGTCCCACCTGCTCTGTCCTGGCCCACTTTGGAACCAGAGTTTGCACTGACGAGCAAGGTAGCCCCTAGTTCTATCCAAGGGCCCCCACCCTGGTGCACCTACCCAACTCTGCAGACCCACCCAGGTTTTCTGAAACCAAAAGACCTGGATTTGGTCTCCCTCCCCAGGCAAGCACCCCTCGCCTGCTCTCACTAAGTGAACATAACAAGCCAAGAAACTCGACACTGGAAGCGACAGGAGCCATCGTTGGGAAGCTGTCAGACTTGATGTCTCCGAGACGAGGGATTCGACGGCTGTCCCTGAGATATTTAATAAAGCAAAGCCCTCAGGATCAAGGGGCGGCCATTCCTCCCGTCCTTCCTACCGCCGCGCCGGAGTTCTTTAAAGCCTGCCTCGCGTCTGTCTCTCTCTCCAGAAAGCCTTTCATGCCGCCTTGCCAGACTGACATTTTGACAAGTTGCCACGAGTGACATCTGATTTGTACAAATTTCAAGACTAATAAATCTACCTGTCAAAGCGGAAACTTTAAAAGGAGCTAAGCCCAGCGGGTATAGTTTAACAGAACTCAAGTTGATGAAACTGTAGGATGGAGAAATTATATCTGTCACAATCCACCCACATTAGTTCTGCAGAAATGCTGGCAACTGAAACAAACGTCTTTCACGGGCGTTACCCAAAAAAAAATCAAAAATTAAAAGGAAATTTTTTTAATCAAAAAAGGAGATCGTTAATACCCCGAGTAACAAGTAACAGTTCTATTTGCAAACTAACAAATTTTATGTATTTAATTTTTAATTTTGCTGTGGATGTGAAAATTGTCTCTCCTCCTACCTCGTTGGCTGTCTCGCTGGAATCTGGACTTTCAAGCTGGAGGCCATCAATCACCCGGCAGCAGTGGCCCCGCTCCTGGGTGAACGAGGGTGGAGCACAGCGCAGGGCTGAGGCAGGACCCGCTGCCCACAGCCCTGCTTCCCCGCCAGGCCTCGAGGTGCTCCGTCCCTCAAGCTGCATCAAGTCCCCTGCTGCCCCCGCCTTGACCCGGAGCCTGAGCTCTGGCCCCCATTCTGAGCTTTGCTGTGGGATTTTTGTTTTAAGGATGTCAGTGTTGAAGTAGGAGGGGGCACTAGGGTGAAAGAAACTTTTAAGTATGGCTATCTTTTTATTTTATTTCTGTCCTATCTTTCCTTTCTTTTTCCGACACATTCCCTTTTGCACTGAATCATCGTGAGAGCAATGGAGAAGCCAGAATTCACAGAGCAGAGGGAGAAATTAGGGGAGGGGTGGCCTCCTCTGGATTCCCGTACACCCAGGAGATCCCAGAACAGAAGGAGGCTGAAACAGAACCCCCGATGTGCTCTCTGTCCTTCCCTGGCCTCCCCAGCCCCGCAAGTCAGAGAGGAGAATGGATTGTCCCCTGCTCCCACAAGCAGCTTCCAGTTGCCTGAGGGCTGAGCTGTTTTCTGCTTGGTGGCAGCCTCCACCAGGCATAACCTCCATTTAATTGCTGTTATTAATAGTGCCTTTCCTCCTGGGAGTTCAAAACGGGATCTCATTTGCCCTTTTGCTCATGTGGTTAAGAAGCAAGTAGGCGGGACAGAGAGCATGCCTGTCACGGTGAGCTGCAGGCAGGGGGCTGAGGTCACCCAGCGAGTCAGACACCAAACCCAGCACTGCAGGGTGGGGCCAGGGCCCAGTTAGTAGTCCAGGTGGACCTTCCCTCCCTCCCCACACAGGCAGCTTCCTCCCTCCAGTTCCCCAGTTTCTGCTTAGTATTGATGTGGCTGGGATACTATCTACACGCTAACACCTTCTTCCTTCATATTTCTCGGCCCACTCTAGGAGCTTGATATGCGAGAGTGTTGGTAATAAGGAAAATGAGGCTGCAGCTGATGACATTGAGGCTGGGTCGAGACCAAAGGGTGGGGGGCGTGATTGGGGATGTGACAACTGGAGATGATCCCCGGGCCCCAGAGCAGCTGCCTTTCCTGTCTGGGAACAAAAAGCTAATCTGGTCTGCGATGAACCGGGGTTGCCCCTTGTTCTGCCCAATTCAACATTTCCCCTGTCGGTTAGATATTTGTTTAGCAGATGTGCAAGGTGCTCTGCTCCGTATCATGTGAGTTACAGAGACGTGCAAAGCATGAATCTGTCTCAGAGGAGTTCACCGTCCACATGGGGTGACATAAAAAAGGTGACATAGAACAAAACAGCTGTTGATCTGGAACACCGTGAGTTCAAGTACAAAAGGAAAGCATGAGGCGTCATGAAGGCACTGGACCCAGCCCTGCCACTAAAACTATGGACCACTAAGAACATCCTCCCTGCAAAATGAGGCAGTGGCCAGGTGATGGGAAGGTTCCTGCACATTCTGTAGGTTTTTGAGAAGAGGAATCACGAGACCATGTATGTGAAAGTTCGGTACAAGCTGTGAACTGTCGTGCGCCTGCTGGTGGCGTTGTCATGGCAGGCTGTGGGGAGCAGGCCTGTCCTCGCTGAGGGATCAAGTCGTGATCCAGCAGGCACGCAGCTGGGCAAGGAAGAAATGAACAAATAAGTGAAGAAAGAAGCTGGGCCTCCCAGGAGGGGCGGGATTTAGTCGTGCTCTGCTCTCTCTGCTGTCGGCACCCACAGCCCAAGTTGCCTCCCCCACCCACTCACTGCCCTGAGCTCTGGTGCCTCACCTTCCCTGGTTAGAAGCAGACAAGGCTGGAGGACCTGCATGAGGAGGTGAGAACAGTAAGAACAGCTCAGAGGGAAGCACCAATATTGCTTTTCCCAGATGGGGTGGTAGCAGAGCCATCAATGGGGGCAGTGATTACAAATCCTGTATGGGACCCCAGGTCATGGAGTTACCCCCTCTCAAGCTCACCAAGCTTAGAAGGCACAGGATTCTGAGAGGCTGGCAGGTAAGTCAAGCCTTACAGGTAGGTGCCTGGGGCAAAAAGGGAGATAACTCTACTGAAATTTGGTAAGTGGACCGTGTGTTGTGCATACCAAGGACAACTAATGCTCCCATAACATTACCACACATTATCTAACATGAATTAGCCCCCTGACTTGTTTGACTCACATATTTGCATTGAATCTGAGAAAACCTTTAGAGGTGGTTGTTGGGAAAGCAAAGCACAGAGAGGTTTGGTGTCTTGTGCACAATCACACAGCAGGCCAGTGGCAGATTTACACACTGCTGGGTTGAGTTTTCTCGTGAGACAGTTGCTATTTTTCTTTGCCCTCAGCAAGATGACCCCTCTGGGGAAAGGCTCAACTATGCCAAATGTGACTAATAAAAAAAATTGTTCAAAGAAATTTTTTCTGGGATAAACATTTCCCTTCATATTTTATTGGATTAGTGTTTGCTAACCTCCAAAGTTCCTCACCTAGCAAATTGGAGACCATTTCCAGGCACATTGCAAGGCATTGGTTTCAGCCAAAGCGGGCCCAGCGGGCTGAGGCCCAATCTGGGAGCTGCAGGCCCAAGCGGCCACCTTCCCCTGCAAATGGAGGTAGGGTAGCTTTGCCCCTGGACACCGTCAGTCCCTGGTGCAATCCCATAGCCCATTGCCTCTGTCTGGGGTCCATTATCCACACAGCAGGAGGAACATCGGTTTGAAAGGAAAACCAAGGCCCATCTCTTTCTACTGCCTCCAGGCAGCATTTTGGGTTTTGCAACCAAAAAGAAAAGAAAAAGAAAAAAAATCTTGAACTGTTTTTCAAATGTTCTGGGTCTTGGCAAACCCCAAAATGCCTTTTGCCAAAATGTTTTTTCCCTTAATTTTTAAACCTCGGGTGTATTTCCAGAACAATCCAATCCATCTGCTTCTGATTCATTTACACTTAACTCATTAGGAGGCTGTTGCGTAAGGCGCGGTTTGACGTCCCCAAGATCCCCTGGTGAAGGATTCTGCTTCCCCCTTTCAAATCAGAGGGAGGCAAGCTGCCAGCTAGGCATAGAACACAAACCCCCCAACACTGATATCCTGGCTTGCAACCTCAAGTCCCCAGGATGAGAAGAAGTTTCTCTGATGTCCCACCCATCATGCATCCTGCTCTGCTCTTCCTCAGATTATCTCCATTATTGCTGTAATTGTCATTAAGGATATAACAAATGGCCACACGCCGTCGTTAAACACTTTAACAATACGATACAGTACATTGTATTGCACTGTGCACCATTCTTCATTCATGCACTCTGGACTCACCTGCTCAGACAGTAAACATGCACCCCCAACCAACTGAGAACCACCAGCAGGGCCTTGGCTGGGGTATCAAAGACAGGACTTATATCTAAGCACCAACTCTATCCCAGCCTGCCTTTCAAGGGCTCTGAACGCTACCAGGAAGCCAAAGACAAGAGATGTGGACAGAGCAGCTTTTAGGGCAGAAAGCAAGGCTGGAAAGTGAGGATTGCCCTAAGAGAAACACAGAGAGAAAGTGACTGCTGGTTTTCAGGGACATAAACAACTGGACAATCTAAGACACAGCTTCTGCTGTGTCACAGGAATCACCCTTTCTTGCTACTCCCTTTATTCAACAAAATTAATAAAAATGCATTGACTATCTTCTATATGCTCAGCCCTGCCCTATGCCGGGAACCAGGGAACAGAAGAGACAATGAAGAGGACTTCACTCGGGATTTGCAGACCATCTAGGGAAACATTTTGCTTTTCATGAGTGTATATCATTAGCAAGACAGCTTTTGGTCAAATGAGCAAGGCACAGAGAGAGGATGAGGGTTGTCCACCGTGGAAAGAGATCTCATGAGCCGCACTGGTCAGCACCAACTTCACGAAGGAGATGAGTTTCCGATGAGCCAGCCTGGAAGCCCCAGCACGTGGCCAGATGGAGAGAAAGACATATACAGTATTCCTCCAGGACGAACACTCGGGGAGCAGGGCTGAAGGCTCCCTGACAAGGAAGACCAGAGTCTGCTGTGGGGCAGTAACAGCAAACATGTTGAGAAACAGAGGCAAATACATAGAAACGTTGGTTGCAGGTGATTCAGCTAAGAAGTCTGGATTTAGTCTCCAAGGCAAAAGTGAGTCACTGGAGGGTTTAGAGCAAGGAAGGAAGATGCAGAGAGCAGTGTGTTAGGGGGAACAGCCTAGTGTTCATGTACAAGGTAGACATGTGTGGGGAACAACCGAAGACAGGAAACCAGTGGGAGTCTGTTGCAATGACTTAGGCATGTCATGACAGGGACCTAGAAGGAGGTAGGGGCAGTGAGAAAGGAAAAGAAACAACACAAGATAACACACAAATCCAGGAGTGAGGAAAGAGCCTGTTCAACTACAGATGGCATTTATGTAGCAGCTCGCACGTGGCCGGCACTGTGCTACGTACCTTGCGTGAATTATCTCACAACCCTCACCCCAAAAAGGTGAAGCAGGTACTATCGTTATCCCTGACTTACTGGTGAGGAACTGGGGCTCAGAAGGGTTTAGTAATTTGCCCAAAGTCACACAGAGAGCGGGCGGGGACTCTAGCATATAACCATGTTAATCTTCTCCCTCAGCTCCCACTACTTCCCTAAACCAAGTCTCACTCTCTCCTACTCATCTGCCCACTGACCCTCCCACACCCCACACTCACGCGTGTGTCTTCATCCATCCTGAAAGGCCTTCTGCTCATCTCTGCACTTACCTGAATGCAGATCGAGCCTCAACTCCTTCCAGAAACTTCTGTCCCCCCTTGAACTCCCATGGACCTTCTCTCTCTACCATCTCCTGTAAGATTTAGTGTCGGAACCACAGACCTGAGCCTCTAATTCCACGCCTGTCTCCACTGACTTGCTCGGTTCCTATGCCCACATATGTCCTGGTTTGGGGGCTTGGCACTGGAGCTAAGTCTGAATTCCGGGCTGCTCCTTAACTAGTTACGTAGCCTTCGGGGAGTTACTCAACCTCTTAAAGAGCTTCTGTAACTGTTAGTTGGAATATAAGGTTTATTGTCAGGATTATATGAGAGAATGCCTGGCACCCAAAAGGCACTTGATGAATGACACCTACCAATATTACTACTGTTTTTATTATTAGGCCCATGATGGGCAATGTTATGTCTAAAGCTTTGGATGTAATAGGTGCTCCGTGAATATTCTTCTACTTGATTTCTTGCTCATTTCAATGACTATATACAATATTTCAGTATTCACTACTCGTAGTCTTAAAATTCTTACATTTGTTTCACCACACTTAATACAAATGTATGGGGTGAGGAATCCTGTCATGACTCGCTTCAGACAGGCCATCTCCAAAACCAGGGCCTGGAATTCCTGAAGCGGGCCAGGCTACATCAGCATAAAGTAAGACACGACAAGCCTCCCTTGTGAAGAGGAGCCTCTGTCTCCTCCCAACCTGGGGACAGAGGACTCAGTGCTGCTGACAGCTTGGCTAGTCCAGGCAGGATTGGAGCCCTGCCCAAAACACTGCCCTCTCACTCCACTAGCCTGGGCCCAACTCCTCTCAGTGAAAGGGCGTTGGGGAGAGAGGAAGGGAAGCAGGAACTGCTCACAGTGGGAGGTATAGTCACCCCCACCTTCAGTGCCCTGGCTCCTCCTTCCTAGCCCCACTCTGTCCTCCCTGCCTTGCTCTGGTCACCTAAACAGCCAGTGCCCAAGGCCTCCTTGGCAGCTCAGAGTGCCTGCCCATGTTTTCTTTTCCTCCCACAGCCCCATCAAACTCAGATCACGCCAGCTGCCCCTAGAGAATGACAATTCACAGTGAATATTAATGCCTGATAGCTTATTAAGCACTCAGAGCAAAGGGGGGCGCAGCCTTAACAGCCCCCCCAAAAATGACCCATGTGGAAAAGAGATGAAGAGATCAATTTTTTGCAAGGGAGAAAGGGCTGGTGGTAGGTATTTCAGTGGCAGGTATCTGAAGCAAACACCCTACTTTTGATTGCACTAATATTCATTAATTTATACATACATATTTAATACATACATACATACATGTATACACATACACACATACTCTGACAAAATGCAGCAAGGGACTTTCGTGCGACACATAGAGTTGGAGGTTGTTTGTTTTCTAAGCACCAAGGTAGAGGCCTGTAGGAGTGAAGAGCAAGGCCAGGCAGGGGAAGAGCTTCAGGGGTACATTAAGGACAAGTGCCAAGGGTGGCCTGGAAACCTTCCTGCAGCCTGTGATGTGCATCTGAGCCTCGGGAGCAAGTACCAGGTGTGGCCTGGAATGGGTAGCTATTCACTGCTCCTGCCCGGTGGAGACCCCAGTAGGCGTGGCAGATCCGAAGGCTCTGCAGAGTGCTGCTATCCAGCTGGAAGGGAGAGGGCACCTGTGGAGAGGTGGCCTGGGACCCTGTCTTTCCTCCAGCAGGAGAGTGGGTGGGAGAAGCCTTAGTGCCCGGGGCAGTACCCTAACCCGAGCATTGAGGCTGCTGCTCTCAGAGAAAGAGCTAACTTGGTGATGCATCTGCCACCATCAAAGCGTAGTCTGCGGTGGGGACAGTAAGGCAGTTTAGTGGGCTCCTCGAATTGCCTCTTAATCCTTGGCCCTGGCAATTTACTTTCTTTTTCTTTGTAATGGGGACTCAAGGCCAAAAATACACACGCACACACTCCAAGGGAGGGTGGCAGGAGGAGTCAAACCCTAACACTCATCTCCAACTTTAAAAATGCACGGGCTGCGCTTGGGGAAAATGTCACTGCTTGGCTGAGAGCATGGGTGGCACTGGCAGGCAGGGAGAGGCAGAGAACAGGAACCGAATTTAGGACTGACTGGAAGGTCGACAAGAAAGAAAAGCCAACACATAACATACACACGTAGAAACTAGAAGCGCTTCCGAGTATGGCTCTGGCACTCTTACAGCAGGCACAGTTGCCTCTGGGCATAAAGAATTGTCCTCGCGGATGTGACACACACACCGGGCTCCCTCCTACTCCCGGCCCTTGGTTGGAATGTTGATCTGCAACCCCCACTGACAGCACCACCACCTACACACACAGGGCCTGTCCAGGCTCCCAAGCCTGCCCCTGTCTCCGTCTACTCAGCCTCCTCTCTGTCACACGTTACGGATCTTCCCCCCGCTAACCATTTCCTCTGGCCCAGAATTTTTGATAATTTGAGCCACGTCTGATTTAGTCTTTTGTCCTCATCAGCCCTTGTATTGTTTTCTGGAAGTTCGAGTAGATCTTGTTTCTCCCACTGGAGATGGTATGTCCTCCAAGTTCAGGCATGGTGCCATTTGCTTCTGTTACCTTTTCCTGGCCGCTGTGGCACGTGGTTAGGGACATTGCAGAAGGACACAGACGTGGGGGTTAACTCAATCTTGAGCTCACATTACTGAATGTCCCTCAGGGATTTGCATGACCTGAGCCTGCAAAACACCCATGTAGCCTCCTCCTTTCCTCTTGTGAGCGAGCGTGCTTTTCCACGTACGGCAGAGGGTCCTTCTTTTCCACTTTGGTCAAATTGAAACCTCTCTGCCTGCTGCCTAATCATATCCATTGGCCCAGAATTGCCATATTATATCAAAAGATGTCAAAAGCTTTATACTCAAAAAAAAACCACAGCACATAAGGGATTAGACCAGGAGAATTTAACTCGCTTAACAACGATAAAGTCTGGTTAGGGAGATTACAGCTGTTTACCCTAGAAGTAAATATCTCTGAGCTCTGACTAGGCTGGGAGGAAGGGAGGGCTTGTCTGGTAATTTTATCATGTTACAAGAAGAAAAAGGAGAGGAGAGACGGGAGAATAAAAGATGAGAGGTGATAATCTCTGAAGTCGAGATCACTCTTGTGTTACAGCACATGCCAGAAATAAAAGATAACCATGCTGGCAGCTGCGCTGAGAGATGACCTGTTCGAACGGGAGGGCCGCCTGCCCACTGCTTCATAGACAGGAGAGTCAAGGGGCGGCCTAGGGGGACATGGGGAGCTAATCGTCCCAGGCAGAGAAAAATGGGGCAGGGGAGGTTCCAGGAAGAGAGATGGGCAACAGAGAAAGGCTGTCTTGTCTCCTCTCTCCCAGAATATATATCTCCTCTGACTCCAATAATCTTATACCCAGAGCAGCATTCAACCCGTCCAGTAGAGGCATTCTTTCTTAACTGTGGGCACGATGGCAGGATGGAGGGAGGAGCATACGGCCCAGACAGGAGACAGAGGAAGAGAGGAATGTGTAGTTTTGATTTACTCAAAAATTAAAACAGAAATTGCTCTTGTAATATAAATTGCAGCAACACTGATTCCATTCCAGTCCATCCCCCCCATTTCACAAGGCAGGAAAGGAAGGCCCAGAGAAAGAGCGACTTACCCAACATCACACAACTGGTTTCCCAGCCCAGGCAGGAGAAGAAACAAAATTATAGACATTAGTGTTCTAGAACGATTATTCTTGTTTCACCATGGGGCTCCCAGCATGCCAAAGACCGTCACTCCTGGACTTGGCCTGCGATCGTGTCTTCAGCATAATCCAGGGCCAGAGTCCTTCTCAAAAGGCAGGCAGCCCTGGCCAGGTGGCTCAGTTGGTTGAAGTATTGTCCCATACACCAAAAGGTCATGGGTTCGATCCCCAGTCAGGGCACATACCTAGGTTGCAGGTTCAGTCCCCAGTCAGGTGTGTACGAGAGGCAACTGATCAATGTCTCCCTCTCTCCCTCTCCCTCTCTCTCCCTCTCTCTCTCTCTCTAACATATCCTCAGGTGAGGATTTTTTTTTTTAAGGAAGACAGAAATCTTTACTGAAAGATGCCATAATGTCATAGAAAAAAATATGGACTTCTCATACCAAAACTTGATTCGTGGCTCCTCAGCTACCAGCTGGATGACCTAGAAAACAACTTGACCTCTCTGAGCCTTTATGTCCTCATCTATAAAATGGGATCGCACATGACATGACCACCTCACCCAGCTGTTCTGAAAACAAATGCCATTATGTAACTAAAATACTGGGTATTTAGAAGATAGCCCGGGTTGTTCAGTTCTCCAACATTGTGTTTGGGTACTTTGGTTACTTAAAATGAGAGAATATCAAATAGGCCTCCTGAGGTCACCTAGTGCTCATGTCACAGGTGAGAAAAGTGAGGGTCAGTGTCGGGAGTCCCTGTGTAACACTCCGTCCCCATCACCATGCCACCTGGGATGGCAGTGGTGGCCGACAGCCTGCTGCCCAGCTCTGAACCTGCCTATCTAGACACTCTCCCTCACCCAAGCACTTCAAGTTTAGAGGAAAATCACAAAACCCGTGTGATTCCCTTCTAAAAGTTTCAGAATGGTGGTCCTTTTGAGATTCTCACAAGGGAAACCATTCTGGAGTCTTAACAACCTTGGAGATCCTGTTTCAAGTTCCAGAAGAAAGAGCAGGAGCAACCGAGTGAAAACTTTAGGTCAAATATAACAGAAGTTTCCCTGATGAGCCCTAGGTGGAAAATAATAGAGACCTGCCTCTGTTTTTTGTTTTGTTTGTTTTTTTCACTGCTATAACAAAATACTGTAAATTTAGTATCTTAAATTAACACAAGTTTATTTTATGCTTCTGGAGGTCACATGTCCAAAATGGTTCTCACAGGGTTAAGATCAAGGTGTCGGCAGAACTTCCTGGAGCTACCACAGGGAAATCTGTTTCCTTGCCTTTCCCGTGTCTAGAGGCTGCCTGCATCCTTGACTCACTGCCTCTTCCATTTTCAAAGCCAGCCATGGCCCGTGAAGTGTTTCTCACATCACACCACTGACTCCAAGTACTGTGTCTTCCTCTTTCTCTTCTAAAGATCCTTGTGATTACATCAGACCCACCCAGATAACCAGCATGATCTCCCCACCCCCAGGTCAGCCCCATCTGCACCTGACTTTCCCCTTGCCATGTGACACAGCCTACTCACAGGGGCCAGTTAATAGTATATGGACATCTCGGGGGATTACTGTGCCTTCCGTAACTCGCAAACCTCTTCTCATCCCCTTCCCCAGGGGGTTGACAAAGCATTTCCGGCTGATCCCAACACTTGTTTCTGCCTCGGATCCAGGCTCAGCATCCTTCTCAACACAATGCTTCTGGCAGTCACCCCGAGTTCATTAGACTGGGCCCAGAAGCCCAACCTACTTGCTAACCCTGACTACCCATGGTGAGCTCTAGAACAAAGGCGGGTTGTCTATGAACTACTGATATGTAGAGGCCATCTCAGAGTTTTGGTACCATCCCAGCAAGAGACAAAAATTCATGAACCGCTGTTCTCCCATCCCATTCCTGACCTCTAAGCAACTCCACTGGCTACGTGGGTCCCTCTCTGCCCTCTGTCTCGGACCTCAGCTGACAGACCCTTCCTCCTCCCCTGCCTGGGCACCTAGAGTTGAGCCAAGTTGCTTTAAGCCTCTGGGAGCCTTCATTTCATCAAGTCAAAACCAGAAGGTTGAGCCATATTAATTCTAGGATCTCTTAATAAAATTCTCATAGCCAACAGTTTGGGCTCTCACAGCACGGAGTAATTCCAAAGGGGACAATGTGAACAGTGGGGGACTCACGCCTGTGGGTCTGAAAACTGACTGAGGACACTGGGATGTTCGAGCAGGATGAGAGGAGTCGGCGGGCGGGGCCCATGATGGCCCTCCCAGGCCTAGGGCCTGTGTACACACCACATGAGTAACAGTGACTTAACTTTCACTGGCTTGCTCAGAGTGTCAGCCACCCCTTAATTACCTCCAGTATTTCTAGAATTCCTAAGAGGGTGCCTCACAGATGCTCAAAACACACACAGTCAGTTTTCTGGTCACCCACTATTTTGTTCCCTTAGCCTACTCCAGGCCCTCTACCAGGATGCCAGACACTGTCCCCTCTGCTGGGTGCTGCTGTCCCTGCCACCACAGAAGTGCTGGAGGCAGCCCCCAAGGCCAGAGAGCTGCAGGGTTCCACGATGTGGTAGAGGAGAGAGCCTCTCTTCCCATGGCATGTTTTTCTCTGAAGACAAGTCCCACAGCTGGTTCCCCAGGGACAGCCACATGTTAGTTTAAACCATTCTTTCCATGTTTATGTACAGCCTTTTTGTTCTCCATAGATCTCCTAGAGGAGTCCAAGCGGGGGCCGAGATATGAGCCAAACCAAGTTGTGAGCGGGACACCAGGCCAGGCTCAGAATCACCCCTGCCCCACCTCAAACAAAGCCCGGTCCCCAGATCAGCTGTTTGTGCCTGGTTCCTTCTTTCTCCAAGAGGAGCTCCTTCCCAGGAGGCTCCACGGTCTCTCACGCAAATAGGCCCTAAGCAGGCCCACCTGGCAGGTCACCAGGCCTGCTCAGACACGCCCGCCCAGGCCCACAACTCCCTGCACATTTCGTGTGTGCCAGCCTGCCACATGAGAGAGGCACTGCACTGATGCTTCCCAGCCTCAAGAAGACCCATGTGTGAAACACAGAATTTTCTTCCTTCTATGTTGACCCAAAATCCCGATGAATCTGTCTGTAGGTGTAGGGAAATTTCTCAGGTGGCCGGGAGTGTCCTGTAACAAGAACTGTCTAAGTCAATGGTCCCCTAACAGCGATGTCATTCAAAAGATGCCCCAAGTGTCAGACAGCTCACCCTGGAGGTCTGCGCATGTGTCGTGTTTCACTGTACAATGTTTGTGGGGACATCACCTCCTGAGTCGCCCTAGAGAAACAGACCCAGGCTTAGTGACCGGCTTCACTGCCCAGGGAGAAAAACTGCCCTGAGTTCCTCTTCAGTCGCTGGTTTTCTGGACTTAGACCCCCACCCCTGGCTGCAGAGGGAAGAGTGCTGTACAGTAGCCAGGACCTTCCGCAGCTTGCAAGGGTATTGCCAGGTGATCAGGTCCAAGGAAGACCCACTGGCTAACATCCCGCTTTGGGGATCAAGTTCATCCAGGAGAAGAGATAGTTCAGGGCGTATATCAGCCACCCTCACATGCAGTTGTGGCTGCATGAAGCAGAAATACTTTCACACTTTCAGCTCAGGGTAGTAAAACATGAACAGTGGGTTGAAGTCAAAAGCCTTGAGATTGAGCTCTAGCTCCCTTATATGAGAACTGTGGGACTTCAGACAAGCCATACACACTCCTTAAGCCTCCATCGCCTCAGCTGTAAAATGGACTTAATAACAGGCCCATCCTAGGGCTATTGTGATGAATTAAGTAATAGGGTAAGAGTACATTGTGGATTGTATCAGTGTTCCCCAGCTGAGCTGTTCCATGTGTCTCGCTCAGCTGTCTGCACCCAGTGCCTGGATCCCGACCTGGTATGCCAGGCCAGAGTTCAATAAACATCCATTGAATGAACTTGATGTTTCTCCAGAAGGCAATCCATAGTTAAAGGTTCTAAGGAAGATAAATCTGTCCTTAACTTAGGCAAGATCTATGTAACAGAGCAGTCTGAAGGCTGATTCCAAGGCAGAGAACACTGCACCATGGAGGTGTTCAATCCCAGGAGGCTCAGCGGCTGTCAGAGGCTCTGGAATGAACTCTTCCCACAGAATGTGCGAAGTAGAGAATGGCAAAGCCACACCAAAGTGTAGATACTTCCCTGAAAAGCAGTCTCTCTCAGCAGCTCAGAAAGCTGGCTAACACACCAGCATCTCAGCAGGCACAAACACTAATCACTGTGTGCCGTGCACCTCTGGGGCACTTACAAATGAGTGCAAATGTGAAAGCTGCTCTGGCCAAGGGTTTATTGAAAACCATGTTCTCTCCCTGGGCCTCCAAATCCAATATGCTACAATGCGGTGACCCTTCATTTATGTATTTGCACCAGACAAGCACTGGATTCACTCATTCGTTCAACAAGCATTGATTGAGCACCTGATCAATGGGTGGAGAGGTGGGGGTGATGGCTAAGTTGGGGATGACAGCAGAAGTAGAATATAATATGCATCCGAACAGATTTGTTCTGTCTTGGGACCATTTATATCTATCTGGGAGACAGACATTCGTTAATAACCAAACAAATAAATGTAAAATTGCATACTGATTATTGCTAGGAAAACAAAGTAAAGGGGACGATGAGGGACGATATGGTGGCCACAGTCAGCAAAGGCTCCTCTGAGGAAGCAGTGGAGACCTGGAGGCTGAGTCTGTGGGGGCAGGAATAGCACTTGCAAAGGCCGGAGTCCAGGAGCTGCAAGAGGCCGCGCGTGGCTGGGAATGGTGAGCAAGTGGGCCAGAGGTGGCTGCTACGGATTTTGTCTCCTCCCCCAAATGCAAAACATAACCATCGAAGGGCCTTCAGCGAGGACTGAGGAGATAAGATTTGTGGCTTTAAAAAGATCCCCCGAAGAAGGAAGAGGAAGTACTCAGGAGAGGAAGCAGTTAAAAAGCTATTGGGTGGTTAGGGGGGCTGCAGTGGTTACTTGCACAGAAGTGGGGTGGCAGTACAGAGGTGCAAGCTGCCCCCCGCAGGAAAAGGTAAAAGAGTAAAGGGAAATCAACCCTGCGTGCTCCAGGAAAATTACGAGAATAAATTTAAAGCAATCCTAAAGTCTTAGAGAGTCTGAAGACATATAATTAGAGTCGAAAGATGGATCTGAAGACCAGATCATTCATGTAGCCTCAAGCCACCACTTAAGAAAAAAGAATCGAAGGAGTGCACCAATATGTTAACAGCAGTTATCTTGAATTAGGGCGCTTTTTCCTTCCATTTTTGTGTGTTTTTGTTTTCTACCTTTCCTACAGTCATTTGTGTGTTTCTTCTATAGTTAGAAAAAAATACATGTATTAATTTAAAAATTAATAATACCATCTTCTCACTTCCTGGGTGTGTCTCCAGGAGAGATTTAATCTCCCCATTGTGATGGTTTCACTTCCTGTGGAATAAAGAAGGAGGGGCATTCAGAAATAGCAGTACCAGTTCTCACTCTCAGAAAGTCCCTGATCTTTACACCAAAACACACACCTGTTTTCATTGCTTTCTTCAGTGGCCCTGGTAACACACACAGCTCCTTTCTGTAGGCGACCCCAGGCATTGCCTCCCGGTGGTACTCTTTCAGAGTGGCTCCCCTCAAGCCACACCACCTCCCCAGCTCCCAAGCCGCTGCCCACGCTGCCCACCAGCCCAGAGATGGACATGACTCAAGTTATACCAATTGGATTTTCTCTCCCAGGAGCCGGAAATTGAGACAATGCGACAAAGTGAGGAAAGATGGTGGTGCTTGAACAAAAACATGGTCCTGTAGCAGACACACAGCTGATGTAAGCCAAAGCCATGAAGAAATGAAAATAAAGAATCTCCCCAAGAAAACCCCCGAGAGGAGAAGGAAGAGAGGCAGAGAGGGGCGGGTCCAAGACTGCAGCGCTCTGAGGAAGGTAGAGGAAGCCACTTCGGTCCTGGCTGCCCAACTGATTCCCTGGATGGCCTATCTCTTCTATAATGTCTGTGAGATGGAGTGTTGTGTCCTTTCAACAAATCCCGTTTATTTAGATTTGAGGGGTTTCTAGTCCTTATAACAGAAGAGCTTCAACTAAGAAACTCTCTTGTTTAGCAAACAGCCTAATTATCTACCCTGCTGATTACCAACCCTCTGCCCAGGCTGCCTAGGAAAGGCCACAGGCCTTCCATGGGGTTCCCTCCAACCAAAGGCCCACCATGCATCCAGTCAGGACATGCTCCAACCCTGAGCTGGATATGGCATCCGCACTCTCCACAAGCTGAACAAACCACGAGCAGGATGCAGCCCCTCTCCAGCCCATCCTGCACAGCCATCAAGAAACACTCTGTGCCCTGTGACCTCATGAACTCCCCCAAGGCCGAGACCTGCCCCTTGGGAGAAGCCCCACGGGGGGCCCAAGGACCCAGCTGCCACTGCCTCCAGCCAGAGGAGAGAGGGAGTTTGACAGCTCCAAGGTAAAGCCTCTTTTTATTAAGACAACACAGCGAACTTTTTTTAACCACAGCTGACATCACTCTAATAAATCACCATCGTGTCTTGTGGGATAGAAAAAGCCAAAACACTGTCACATTTGATTTTGCTGGCTACTCGCGTCTCGAGAACAAACCATGTGTTTTTAATCAACAACACTTTGTTTTGCATTTCTCAGACCCCAGTACTCTTTAAATAGTTGCTTTTACCAGAGGGCTATTTTAAACCCAGGGCCAGCTTCTTTGCAAAGGACATTAAGAAACAGAACACCATGTTACCGGTTCGCTAGGCTGAGCTGGAGCGCTTTCTCAGCTGGGATGATAATGTATTATGAGGTTCTATCTGTCTGTTACAGAGGGGCTTTCCTGTTCTCTTGTTGGGAATTTAATTAGATGTCTTCCCAGAAAGTTGGAGTTTTTTGGTTTCTCTAACAGGCAACCCGACTGGGTTATGGGAAAACGGCAAATTCCCAGCCAAAGGAAACAGAGAAAGTCACATCTGGGACTAGGATTCCAGAGGAGCGAAAGAGGAGGTGGCAGAGGAGGGGGTAGTTGAAGGGGAAAGGAGCAATAAAATAAGATTTCCGGAATGGCACATGTCAATTTCTGCATGCAAACAGGCCCCAGGCTTCTTGGAGGCAGATGTGCTCCGGCAGGCCCGCTGAAGCTTGCCCGGGGCTCATCCTTTGGTTTTCTGGCAATGGCTGACACCTCAGGCAAGAATAAGCCGTGCGCAGGAATCTTTCAGTGAAAGGGCTATTACCAGATTGCCCAATACGTCAGGATCTCAACAGTGATTGGCAGCCAGGTTTATCTTATTTTTAAGATTTTATTTTAGAGAGAGGAGAAGGGAGGGAGACAGAGAGGGAGAGAAACAGCAATGTATGGTTGCCTCTCACATGGCCCTCACAGGGGACCTGGCCCGCAACCCAGGCATGTGCCCTGACCGGGAATCGAACCG
The DNA here is from genome assembly GCA_004026765.1 of Micronycteris hirsuta. Classification (NCBI taxonomy): domain Eukaryota; kingdom Metazoa; phylum Chordata; class Mammalia; order Chiroptera; family Phyllostomidae; genus Micronycteris; species Micronycteris hirsuta. The sequence goes on along the minus strand of PVJI01006313.1, from coordinate 32,835 downwards.
GGATCGTCTGGTTCCCAGCCCGCGCTCAATCCACTGAGCTACACCAGCCAGGGCCAGCCGGGTTTATCTTGATGTGACAGCTATCTTCAACAACACCTGGCTTTACAAAAACAATAAAATGGGACTGGGAAAAGACCCTAACTTAAACTAGAGGAACACTCTATTCTGTTTGCTGAACAGTTACCTTAAGCCCAGTTGAACAGTCCAACCAAAAATACAAGTGTGGCTACCTTGTGGTTCTGGTGTCAACTACCACTCCTCAGCCATATGGCAAAATTCTTGTCATTGGACTAGTAAAATCCTCCAACACAGGTCAAGTCAGGGTTTTCTTCTTCCATTGTAATGCTAACTGTTCATCCCTGCTGATCAAATCTGGCATGCCACACAGGTGGCCCCGGGCCATTGTATGTCAACTCATCCCTTCTTGGGTCTCAGCCACTGGTCTGATGGCAGAGGACGCTCAATTGTTCAAAGTTCACTCTTTCATGAAGAGTCTTCATCAACTGCATACTCTGGTTATTCCTTTTTCTATTTACTTTTCCATAAACTTGTGAAATATGGTGTACGCATGATACAATACTTGCCCATGGAAAACCCACTCTGTCGATATCCTCTGCAAAAGTGCCCACCTCCCCAAACACCTGCAGCTGTGTCGAAAGACGGCAGCAGCTTATATACACGCCTGTCACTGGTGGAGAAAAACCTTCCAGGCTGAATGCTCTCTGGAAGACCCTCTCCCATTGCTCAGAAGCCCCTTGTTCCATAGTCAGTTTCATCTCCCTCTCACAGATGCATTTCCTCGTTCATGAACCAGTGTTAGTAGCTGGTTACTTGCAGCTTCTCTGGGATTTGCTATATTTTCATACTCACCTATGGGGATTTCATTCGGCCATGGGAGGGTCTTGGGGCTGACTACTTACAAGTCAAGGTTAGGGATTACTTTTCCAGTTGAGTGTTACAAATAGGTATTTAAACTCTTGGCCTGGACCCTTAATGTTCTGTAGTAAATGTATTCATTCATTTGGTTGTATTCACAGAATAAACCAGGAAACCGTGAAAGATGGTGAAACATTGGAAAACATTTTCTGGTTGCTATTTATATGGGTATTCAAGATTGGATTCAGAAGGAGGCGTGCGTGTGTGTGTGTGTGTGTTGGGGAGGATTTCAGATTTCAGACTGGCACCTGGCAGAAGCACCCTTAAGCAGGCTCTCAGAGTTGTCTTTCAGGTTTCTACTGCGTTCACCTCCCCAGGTCTCCCATCCCTGGCCGTGGCCAGGAGCCCCGAGCTGTAAGGATTATGGTGTGGCCCATGCACAGGCACTGCCATGCTTATTAGCAGTGCACGACTTCCGCTGACCCACACTTCCTGACTCAGAATCTGCATTTTATTAGGATTGACTTGCATGAACATTAAATTTGAGAAGCCCTAGTATGTTTTATCCCTGGCTACACATTAAAATCATCTGGGAATTGATGCTGAGTTTAATTCTAGACCAATAAAATCAGAACTTCTGGGGGTGGGGCCCAGGCTTTAGAATTTTAACTATCCCTAGCAATTTTAAAGTACAGCTGGGTTGAGACTACTGATGTATAAGAATGATCACTTATTGAGCAACTCCTATGTACCAGTCATTGATTAGGAGTATTACAGAGGCCTTATTTATCCTCCCCACAACCCTCGAAGGGTAAGCACTGCCCTTCCCACCTTAGCGATGGCTTGTCCCATAGCCCATAGGTCTCATCAGAGCCTGAGCTCCAGGCACCACGCACTCGGCCTGTCAAAGGCAGCAATATTCCCACATCTGAGAACCACTGGCAAGCCGGGAAACACAGCCATGAGCTCCAGGAAGCCTGCGCTCAAGAAACGCAATGCTCCTCTCCCACAAGCAAGCGAATCAGGCTGAAGAGGGAAGAGCACAGACCTGAGAGCGCTGCCACCACACAGCGGACACCGACAGGTCAGACTGGCCGTGCCCTCCCGAAGGCCCAGGTGCAGCAGCCCCGCCACTCAGAGGGGGCTCCCAGCAGCTCCTGCCTAGACATACCCAGAAAAGCCAGGCCAGCTGGGTGAAGGATTTCAGCTGGATTTAATGGGGCATTTATAAACACAACATACTTATTAGTAAATAATAATTATAGGAGAGCAGGTGTCCCAGGGGGAGCAGGGAACGTGGCGTCCCATTTTCTTGTGCCCTCCACGAGCAAACCCTGCTTGAAATTAAAACATCCCTGCTGTCAACACGAGTGTTGAAAGAGACCCGAGTTTCTGTAATCTGAGCAGTAATTCTAATACCTGCTGTTAATTGAAGTCTTCATCGTTTTCAGGGTGCTTTCACATCTACTAATTCATTTAATCCTCACAACAAGCCTCTGAGGCAAGTATATTTTCCTTATCCCATTGTATAGGTGAGCAAACTAAAGCTCCGGGGATGCGAAGTGGCAGGCCCAAGGTCACACAGCCAGTCACTGAGTCGCAGAGCTGGGCCTTGGGGTGCAAGGCCAGTGCTCTGCATGCTACCCTACAACTGCCTTCCCAACCATGCTCGTGCCATTTGGTCAAAACTCTGACCCCACCGGAAACATGTGTGCTCCTTCACTTCTGGAACTGCCTTTGCTGCGGGCCACTGGAGCCTTTGGAGCCCTCACTCTCTGTGACCTGTGTGCTCCCTGAATGCCAGGTGCCCCCAGGTGCTTCCCTCTCTGAAACTGAAGGCAGCTGGAGCAGGAGTTTGCCAGCCCAAAAGGAGAGCAGGGGCAGGTAACACTTGGCGAGTTTACACACATCCACAGACTGGCAGACACACACAGAGTATTTCAACGGCAGGACATTTTCAGGGTAGTGTTTAAGTCACCCCAAAATTCCTGGTGGAAGTTGGGAGTCAAAAAAAAGCAAATATGGCTACCAAGTTATAAACTTCACCCCCAACTTGCAGAAGATTAAGGAACCTGGGAACAAATTAGCCTGGTTTAGACAGTGACTTACAGAGAACCCTCATGGAGGAGTCAGGAAAGCCAACTACTTTAAATCCTGTAAAGTTTCTTAATCAAGTTACACTATTATTTGAAATTGGCAGAACACCAATGGAATTAGTCCAAAGACGTAATATATGACTTTTTTCTGTTTTTCTTTTTTAAGGGCATTAGGGTTTTAGTTCCTTTTTTTTCCTTCTTCTTGAGGGTTTTTTTTTTTTTTTTGGCAGTATGTCACTTTCTTTTCTCAAATCCATTTCCATCCAACATGCATAAAATAAAGCCAGTTCCAGGGAGCCCTCCTCACACTCCTAGAGGAGCTCGTTCCTTGCCTGAACTAGCCAGCCCTAGAGCCTCAAACAACACAATTTTGTGTCAGTGGTTCTGTCCTCAGCCTGGGGCTCCCTGGCAGTCCAGCTATGCCCTTGAAGAGAAGGCAGGTGAGGGGAAGCCTCACCACAGAATCGCCCTGCACAATTATAGGTGATCCTTCCCCTTCAAAGGGCTCCATTCCACATCCCCTCCTCCCGCCTTCCTCCCAGGGCCTTTGTTCACCAGGCCCCACAAGCCCAGGCCCCGCCTGCCCTCTGTATTTCCTCCTCGCTGTCCAACTCTCCCAGCCTCTCTGAGCGCCACCCCCTTCCTTCTCAGGGAGCCAGGGAGGGGCCCTCCAGGGCCCGAGTGACTGCGCACACTCCCAGGGCTCCCCTCCCAGGACCCTGAGAAATCAGGAGATCAAAGAACTCAGCAGCAGGGCCAGGTGTCCATCCTCCTCCACAGGCCGCCATTAATCAAACAGCCTGACTCACAAGCAGATCAAACCCGGCCCCCCACCAGCTGTTGGTTAAAGCTGGCCTTCAAGTTGCCCTCATTAAATTTCCTCTCCCTCTCTCTTTCCCTGCTGACTCCTGTCCCGTGACCATCTATCTCTTCGCTCTTTCTCCTAGCGCTCCTCTTTCCCTCCCTCTCTCCTTCCACCTGCCTATCAAATTCTGTTTTCGTCCAATTCCTTGCTTCTCCCTATCTCTCTCATCTCACCAACCCATGCCCCTTTACCTCCCTAACACCCCTCCTTCTCTGTTCTCTGTGCAACCCATTCAAAAATCTATGCTCCCCAGGCTGCCTGGCCTGGACACTCTCTCCTGGACCCTCCTGCTCAGCCTCCAAAGGATCCAAGAAGAAGTTGTCTTGGGTGTCCTGGCCAGGCTGTAGGGCTGTCAAAGAGTGGGTTTTCCCAACCCTGAAGGCCAGGGATGAGTTCACCAATGCTGAGCTGAATTCTCACCTGGCCCTATTTGCATGAGACACAGGCCTCTCCAGCACCACACATACACACACATGCATGCACGCACGCACACACATACCTTGTCTGGACTACTCTTCACTTCCTGTTTGGAAAAGGCGGCTAAGCCCTCCGACGGGGCTTCTCAGCGCAGCCGGGCATCGCTGGGCCCGTCCACTCCTTAGTGCCGTTTGCAAGCTCCCACTAGAAGAGCCCATCTTACCCACGACAAGGAACAGGAGGTACCACCTACAGTGGGAAACCGGGCAGACAGTCTTGCTTTTCTTACCAGCTCTGCCCAGAATGAGGAAGGATGGGAACGTTGGATCCCGACTTCTCCTCAGCTGATATGTTGAGATTATTTATTCCAGTTGCCTAAAGTTTGTTTTCATACATTTTTTCCTACAACAAACACTGGCAAAAAGAAAAAAAAGAAGAAGAAGAAGTGAATACAGGCTGCAAAGCACTGCCCTCCTTCTCCATCTCACTATATATACATCTATGTATTTTTTAGCTTGTTTTCCATTTCAGTGGTTCTTAAAGCACCCAGGCGTGAGAAAACACAGATGGAGCGGAGCAGGCAGTGTTGTAGCTGCGCACAAAGACATCACACCACGTTCAGGATTTTTGGAAGTCTTGGAAGACCTCGGGATGCAGAGAGGTTTTTTAGGTTTGTTTTTTCCCCCTTGCCTCCTTATATAGTTGGGATTATCTCCTTTGCTTCCTGTCTCAGTTCTATTTCTCTCTGCCTAGCATCACCTGCTGCCACTGGGAACACAGGGTCTGCTGGCCTCGGTGACTCTGATTGCCCCAGGTTTGACCCCCACTACCTGCCCGTGTTTCCCCAGCTGTGGTGAGGTGGGGGGAGGTGCGGGGGTGGGGGAAGCCATCCATCACTGGGCGGCAGAGGCTTGAATGAGGAGAGAAGGGTCAGCGCTGGTGCGCACTTGGGCAGGTTGAAGGGGCGGGGGCATTACAAATTGTTGAGATATCAGTGCTGGGCTTGATGGATGGTGCAGAAGGAGGGCAAGACGCTGGCACCAGGACCCAGCTTGTGCTCCAGCCCGCCACCCGCTTCCTCCCAGCCCACCCCCAGTGGTCCCTTTCTCTCAGCTTTCTTTTTCTTGCCTGCTCACAACCCATCAGTCAAGCCGTGCCCCGAAGCTGACCTTTTGCAAAGAACAGCCAGCCTCAGAGAACGATTTCTTTCTGAGAAACCTCACCAAGGAATGTTATTAATGCTGGCAGGCCCAGCAGTCAATGGTGTGCCACCACGGCTTCCTGTCCCCTCCGTCTGCCTCCTCGGCCGTGAGTTTTGTTAGCTTTGAGCAAGGAGAGAAAGGGCCGTGTGTGACCAGATTTCTTTAGCAGTGTTCCTATTTCTCTCTGCCCCAGACCCACTTCTGCTGCAGGTAGGCCCCGCTGGTCTGGGCGTCATCTGTGGAGTTGTGGGGTGCTCGCCTCCTCTGAGAGGCATCCATTTTCGTCTCTGCTGTCTGGCCTCTTGAAGTCAGTGATGGGCATTTTTAGGAAGGGCACTGGGTTCTCCTCTGGGAGAAAAGTGAAAATCAACTGAAAAGTCCAGCTGGAATGGGAAGGAGACGTGTTCTGGGCTTGGGCAGAGGACGGACACGACGTTGGCATTTTCTAGCTAGCAGGGGGACCTGTCCATCTCGGCGGGGCTCCCCTTTGGAGACCACACAGGCTGCCAGTCGCACCACAATAGAACGGAGAGTGGGGACATGTTGGGGCAATGGTGGTGGAAGATGTTTAATAGAATTAGGCCTCGAGTTAATGAATCACAACTGCAAGAAATCATGATAATCCAGCAGGCATTAGTGACAGATTAGCTTCAAAGCTGCCATAAAAGTGCCATAATGCTTACCTAACGGCATGATTAATTCTCCCAGAACATAATGGCCTTATGGGGGAACCAGGCACCAACAGAGGCTTGACAGAAAGCCACGCCGAGATCTGCAGGGCGCCGGGGCACCCCCACCCTGCCTGGACCGCGGAGCTTCCGCTCTGCCTGGAGGCAACGGCCGCCACTGGATTGTGTGTAGATGGCGCAGCTGCTCGGGTTTATCCCAGTGCCATCTCTGGAGGGAAGCACGGAACAATCCCCTGGGGGGGTCCTCCAGTGCAATGCCCCTCACCAGGTGGTTTTCTGGGGCGACTAGGAAGTCCCTTCACCCCAACCCCAAGATAGGCACCTCCTATAACCACACTGGTGCCAGAGGAGACGCATCTCAGTCCCTGGATCCAAGAATCCAGTGTGGAGAGGTCTGCAAAGAGTACTGAACTGTGCTCCTCACCAGCTATGGGACCTGGAAGTCACTTCATCTCTCTGGGCTCAAGCAGTCAGCTCTGAGCCTGCATCCTTAACCACTAGACCACCTCCCTCTAATGGCACCTAAGTGTTATTAATCGCTAATTTGCATTCCAGTCATGACGTAGGTCTCCTTGTGGGTATTATTTCATTTACTACCACAACAATCCCATGAGCTGCTTACCACTATTATCCACACTTTACAGACAGGAAGACAGGGGCTTGGAGAGAGAAGGTGACTGGCCCACAGTCCGGTGGCAATGTGTGGAAACAGGCAACACCCCCAGTTGCTCACTTCTCTGTCAGCCCTCTTGAGCCCTAATACCTAATAATTCAAGGCTAATGCTTTAACCTCAAGGGAAAAGCAGCTTGCGAGATACTGAACATCATCTTTTCCCAGGAAGAGAAAGGCTTCTTGGTTGCCTGTCCCACCCCCACCCGCCCCCCGCCCCCACCGCTAGCATCAGAAAAGCTGTGAACTGGGAGGCAGCTGACCTGGACTCCACATCCTCCGTTCACCTGGACTCTGTGGACTCTCCTGTGTGATGGCGATACCTTGGGCTTGGAACCACTCGTGGCTTCTGTTTCAGCTTCTCTTTTCTGCAAAGGGAATCATAGTAACAACAACAACAATAATAGTAATAATAGCTTGCCCACCTGATGACAGGAGTGTGTTGACCCCTTAAGGCTCCGATCTCTACCTTTTCACAGTTCCAGCTAGAGCCTGGGTCACTCTCCGGAGCACACCTGCAGACTCCGCTCTGGAGGCCCCCACGACAGTCTGCCCATCTTCCCATAAATATGGCGGCAGTTAGCACGAAGCCCAGGTCTAAAGGGAATTCTTGGAGCCATGTTTATCTTCATAATGTTGAAGAGAGTCCCCCAGGAGGCCTGAGTCCCTGCAGTGGCAGACACCCTGTTGCCGCTCTGATAACTAGGGTTCCACAAGAAGCACGCAGCTGTCCCTGCAGCAGCCGTCCTCCCAACCCACTCAGGGTTCCTGCCATTTGGGGCCCCCCCAGGCTGTGATTGCTATGCCTGCAAAAAAAGGGGGGACTTGGTCCTCTCCTGCCAAAGCATGAACCAGCTCCAAACTTCCTCAGGGTCTATGCTCCTTTTAAATTCCAAAATTAAATACGTACTTTCATAGGACACCATGGGAAAGGTCAGGAAGATTCGCTCAACCCTTTGCGGCCCTGGGTCCCCACAGGGACATCGGGCTTGAGGATGAGCGCTGCCAGCACTGGTGGGTTTTCTGGAGGTGACTGCCTTCGTGACGGCCCGTGCGCCCCTCGTAGCTGGCCGGGCCCTATCGCTTTAGTTATAAAGTCATAAAATCTCGGGGTTGCAAGAGACCTCAGTGATGGTGTCTTCCCCCCCTCCCCAAATCTATCCTCTTCTGCTATTGACTCCTCTTGCGTCAAATGTATAGTTCTTATTTCGGCATGCTGCGCTCCGTGAAAGCTCAATAAATATTTATTGATGGTAGTGCCCATGATGAATTAACAGCCAAAGCTATAAAATTAAATTTCACACAAGCAGAGACCCTGGTGAGAAAGAAACTGCTACGTAAAGTTTGAAATTTTTCACACCGACAAGCAGTTGCACACGCACATACACATGCACTTTGTGGCAGACAGAAAACCACAGTTCCTGGTCTCAAGTACCTGGAGAATCACACTGGAAACAGGAAGTGTCCTTATTCATAGAACATTCATGCCTTTGTGGAGGGCATGTTTCCCTTCTCAGAGGCCTCTTGGCCCAGCCCATTGGGGTGTACCTGGCTCTGGCCCGAGTCTCTCTTTGCCAGAACCAAGGGCCAATGCAACTCCTGAGAAACAAAACGGCACTACTGAGCTTTACTGGGTGTTTCGGATGAGCTAAAGTAAGCGCAGTAACATATACCACGCGAAGGATGCTCAGATGTTTAGGAAAAAGATCCACGTACAGCAAGAGGAGTGGCTTACATGGGAATTTTTAACCAGATCGTGCGCACCTAGAAGGAAATGCTAGGAAGTGTCGCCGTAAAGGAGTCAAAGCCTTTGAGGCCTAACGGGTAGAGACCTGACATCACCAGCCAATCAGATCCTGTATCCCTCCACCCAACCCCACACTTTTATACGCAGGAACACACTAACCATAGGTCTACTGTCTTCCTGTGGCTCTGTTTGAGAACCAACTGACAGAGTTTTTTCTGTCGTCTGGACTAGGTCCCTTCTAACTGCAGTACAGAGGCCCCAAAGCTCACTGTCAACCCCCTTAGTCTCCCTCTCATTTGACTAGGAAAGCAAGTTTGGGAGACCCACTAAATCTGGGGGCAAAGGCAAGGGCCCTCTCAAATAGAGCCACAGAGTTACCTGGAGGTCAGTCAGAAAGCGACCCTGCTATTCCTGAAACCAAACAAGAGAGAACTATTTACAAGCTGGTAAGGTGCACGGGTTAAAGTAAATCTCGCCCAGGTTGAAAGTAGAAAAGCAGAGAAGGTCTTGAAAAAATGAAATTAGAGTTTGTTCTAAACTTATAAAGTAAAATCGTGTAAGTAACTAACTCCCTCTGAGCCCTGTCTATACCCTGAGACTCTCTCACGCTGGAGAAAGCTAATTCTACTGCAGTAGGTGGCAAGACGTGGGGCTGGGACAGAGCAGGAGGAGTAGAAGGCAAAGGCCTTGAAAATTAAAGATGAGTCTTAGGAGAACAACTCCACCCCACCCTTTCTCCACTTTAAGCCTTTGGGCAATGTAGCAAAAGACCTTCCCAGAGAGCTGTGAAGGGAGGCAGACGGGGAGATGCAGCGCAGGCCTACCTGGGGCTGCCCTGCCTCTTCTGGACCTCCCCTGGCCTCCATGCTGTTCTCCCTCCTCTAGCTCTTGTTCCTTGGTTAGTCCCTGGGAGCCCCCTATTTGGACACCATGCTAATGGTTGACCAGGCAACCTGGGAGAAGACAAAGAGAGAGGGAACCTACCGATGACCAGCATTTAGTGGGCATCATCTTGTGCCAGGCACTCTGCTAGGTAGAGTCCTCCCACGGGAAGATCACAATATGTTCACGGACAGAAAGAACACCCACAGTCCAACTGGCAAGGCTCGCTGGCCTCTGCCCAGTACAGGCCTGTCTGCCCTGGCTGCTGAATGCTGTCTCATGATTCTGCTCTAGTTTTTGGTGTTTGTTCCTGCCCAGATGGGGTGTCTGAATCTTGCCACGGCCAATGTTTTCGGCAAAAAGCGACCTGGTACACTTTTATAGGAACCCAGTGGTTCCCTGGGGCCAGATTCTAATGCTGTCCAGATGCAGGAAAACAGAAGGGCCATTCAAAAACAACCGAAAAACCAACACGCTTTGAAAGCGGTCTGTTAGCACTTGTCGTAAGCACAATAAACAAAACAATGAAACCATCAGAAAGTACCGTGAGACAGTCAGGCTTCAGGAACTTGGCTTTGATGACTTAGAAAAGCAAAGAAAGGGGGTAGAACCAGTTCCCTCTTGGGCTGAGGCTTGTTTGTTCTGCTTATCTGAAGTCAGAGCTACATCCCCATCATGATGAAAGGACCTAGAAGCTTCTCCTTTGCAACAGACCCCTCAGCAGATTGGCGCAGCCTTCCACAAGCAGTCAGTGGCTACATGTGGCCCATAAAACACCCATTTTGTATAACACCCCTCTCATCTGTTGAAAGACCCTTGTTCCCTCTGAGTTAGCTCAACAAACAAGTGAGCTCAACCAACAGGGTCATCTGCTGGGGTTCTTACCTGGGTGGGCTGGAGGAAGTAAGACCTAGGCTGCTGGGGACACAGTTGCAGTCATTCCCTCCTCAACAGTCAGACCCCAAGGGAGTCAGAGCGAGGGCCAAGGGTCTGTTGGTCCTGCATTTTAGAGCAAGAGGCTGAGAGAGAAATGTCAGCCACCCTCCTGGCACGCATCAGCCTCCCAATTTGAGTCGCGGAGCTCAGGCGGGGGCTTTCCCTGGGTGAAATGAGGCTGCCCGCTGACCAGTCACTCAAGGTTGTTTCCCACTGTCTCCACAGCTCAGGCTCTGCTAAATCCCTACAGTGGGTGCTGGCCAACTCATCTATCAAGTTACCTGCCAGTGACTTAAGTGAGCTAGTTCATGTGGGTGCAGTCTTGCATTTTGACTCTTAGTCAAGAAAAATAGGGGATTAACCAGCAGGAGTAGGGGAAATCTGACGTGGCTGTCGACGGTGAGAGACAGGGCTCTAGACACAACTGATACCTGATGGCAAGAGTGAGAACCTGGGAGGCCCGAGGGGCAGGGTCTGGCCCTGCTCAGCTGTGTGACCCTGAGTCCATCTCTTGCTTGCCCCTCTCCTTGTACACATACCCAGCCGGTTAGTCTGCTAAGCCCTATGGGCAGATGAATCAGAAGACTCAATTCCATTCTCCCCTCCTAACTGGAAAAGAAAAAAAAAACAGATGTCAGAACAAAGAAACCAAACATACACAGAGCAGGAACTCTCCTATTTCTGCTCCAGGCCCGAAGACTGAAGTCTATTCTGCCCTAATCCTCCTCCTTCCATGGCAAAATGCCGGTGCTGTCTGCAGGTTTAGTCTGAACCGGGCTGTTTCTCTGGAACAGAAGACGGTTCCACAGCAATCTGTGAAAACTCACTGAACACCTTCAGTGTGCCCAAGCACTCCCTCTAACTGCTTCAAACATCTTAACACATGGGAATAATCTTGGAACCGAAGCCTCCACTTCTCCAGATGCCTCTAAACCTGTCATGGCTACAGCCCTTGCACCGCGGGCCTGCCCTCTGAAGTCCCTAAGGCCTCCTAGCCCCGTGGGGGCCGAAACAGCAAGAGCCGGGAGGCTGAGGTTCAAATGTCTCAGAACAGTCACCTTCCCTTTGATCAGCCTCCTGTGGCACAGAGGAAAGGACACGGAGCTTTGGAGTCCGAGAAACCTGTGATTCAAGCCCCATCTTTAGCACATACTAGCTGCCAGCCTCCGAGTAGTGACAGCTAATTCATACGACTGTTGTAAGCACTAGAAGAGATCATGCTGAGCAGAGACCACTGCACTGCTTGGCACAGAGTGTGTGCAATCACTATTAGCGGTCTTACTCTTATCTCCTCCCACACACAGCTGTCAATCAATCAATCAATCAACAAGTATTTGTTGGAAGCCAATTAAGTGCCCATCACAACGGGAGTTCAAAGGATACCCATAAATAAGCAAGGTCACTGCCTGAGGGGAGCTCCCAGGATGATGGAGAAAATGAGCAGATCATTTCAACAGACAGAAACTGCTTCAATACAGAAATACAGGATAGATTTATTATGGAGAGGCAGGCTAAGCATCATGCTGCTTGGTACTACTACTTACTGGAGGGATGAACTTGGACCAATCATTGAACCCTTCAAAGCTTGGTCTTCTCATCTTTAAAATGAGGAAAATAGCATATATCTCTTAGGGATATTGGGAGGATTAAATTAAAATAAATATGCCCCTTATCAGCTGGGCAATCTCATGTGAATTGTGAATAATAATTGACCTAACTCATAGGGATGTTATGAGTATTAAATTCAACACATGTAAACCATTTAAAATCATGTTATGTAATTATTCACCACCAATGCCCTCTAGAATATGAATTCCCTGAAGGAAGAATTTTGGTACGTTGTATGCACTGATGCAAAAAACAAGAGAACAAGGCCCGGTACATACCACAAGATAGTAGCTGATTGAATGAGTCATTGAATGCTACAGGAGAACAAGGCAGAGAGACAAATTCCATTCCAAGAAGGCTTCCTGGAAGAGGTGATGCAGAAGAGTGAGTAGGAGTTAACCATGCTGAGAAGTTGAGGAAGGGCATGCCTGCAGAGGAACTACCATAGGAGGGGCACCAGCCTGGAAAGATCATGATATAAACAGGAAACCTCAAGCAATCTAGCATTTGTAGAATAAAAAATACAAACCAGGAATAGGCAGGGCATGGAGGCTGTCTCCCACATCTTCTCAAGATAACGGGACCAAATAAACCCTGGAAACTACCCCCAAGAGGGATGTGAGCATTTGAAAAAGACACCTGGCAGACAGTCCCAAGGCTTCCAAGTCACTGGACTCATCCAGGAGAACCCCAAAAACAGCATATCCTGTGAGCCCTCTGCTTCTGGGGAAAGTCATCACATGGGACCCTACCCCATCTGTCTGCAAGATTTCTAGCCCACTTGGAGGAGCAGGCGACCATGCCTGTGAACTCTGACCCCATCAATCCCAGCAGGGCCTGGGGAAGCATTTACATCTTCAAAGGTCCTGGTAAATGTTAGCCAACAGCCTCCCCACTACCCCAGCCCTCATCTCCTCCCCCTCTGGGCCACCAGGGGTCAGGGACCAGGGTCACACCTGGTCAGGCCTAGCCCAGGCCCAGATCAGCTGGTATCTCTTCCACAGAGCCACCCTGCTCCATGGCCCTTGCCCGACGCATCACCTTCCTTCCACACACACACACACACACACACTTGTGCTCAGAGCTAGGGAAGGTGCAGGGCCAACAGAGAGGAGACACCTACAAGGAAGGCCTAGGACACCTTTCAAGGGGCCTTTAGACAAAGGACAGCTCAGGTCAGCCATGGGTTCTGGGTTTAGGGGAGAGGACAGGACAGGCCCCTAGACCAGGGTCAGTCCCAGTGACTGCGTGATCAAGCAGGTTTCAATGACCTCTCCCTGACCCCAGGAAGCTCCAGTTGTCCCTCTGATCTCCTCGAGGCGAGGCTGGGAGGCCTGTTAACTTTTACCAGACTCCTTTGACATGGAGTGCTAATAAGAACCTGGGAGGGAGGTTCATTCAAGTGTCAGGGACTCAGCACAGCCTTCCACAGCCTGGAATCCTGCACCCCGCTCTGCTGCTGCGGCCCAGCACGGCCCCTTCGCCCGCTGCAGGGGGCAAGAGGAACAGGGCTTGGGGCCCAGGCCCTGGGGGGTCTGCCTCCACACTGGCCGCTGCCTGGGGTTCCGGCTCAGACTTCACTCTCCCCTTGCCAGTGGCTCTTGCAAATTATGGCCTCAGCTCATAGCCAGGAGCAGGCACTGCCATGGCCATTTTACAGACGAGCATGGAAAACTATTCCCAAATTATCGAGGCCTTGCCATGGCAGAGAGAGGCCTGGAACCCAGGGCCGGGAGCTCTATTGAGCTATATGCTCCTTTGGGGACAGTCACCGAGCCAGCGCTGACAAAATGGGCAGGAAGGAAGGCCCTTAGCACTCAGGCCGAGCCTCGGCCCTACGGTAAGGAGCTGTGTGGCTTGAGAGAAACACTTACCCTTTCTATGCCTCTGCTTCCCCACTTGTACAGCAGAGCAGGGAGGAGGTCTCTAAGCCCCCTTCTCATTCTGCTTTCTCTCACTTTGAGTTTTCACTGCCTCCATTTCTTCTAACCCCACCTTCCTCAAAAACCCTGTGTGTCACAGCCAGAGGGGTTCATCTAGCCTAATCCTTTTATTTAAAAAACGAGATAGCTGGAATCCAGACTGATGGATTACGTGAGTGGCCTTGAGTGAGATCCCTAAAGGCAGAGCTGGGCCTGGAACTCAGGTCCCCAGTACTTTGTTCTTTATGCTGTACAAGTTCTAAGCTGCAAATTCCTGCCGGGAACCCCACCTCAGAGGGCATGGACCGAATTCAAGTCCTACCTGCCCTCTGCCTGCCCGCTGGCCTGCGCCCTTACGGCTCCCGACAGCTGCCTCGCTCCACAGTCAGGCTCACCCTCTCTCCACAGCAAATCCCAGGACCGGCCTCACGCGCAGTCTCTGCTCACGACGGCCCCCGTCCCACATCTCACCCAAGTCTCCCGTCTCCCCAGAGCTTCCTGCCCACGTGGCACTGCCCTTACTATTATATATTAGGCTTCATGTATAATATATATTTCCCCCAACTGTAAATCTCTGGGAATATAAATATAATCTTGACAACTTCTAGAACTGTGGTGATGTGGCATTCAAAATTAGATGTATAGGTATATAATAAACCTAGTCTTGGAGTGATTCAACATCAGGATAACCTAGCGAGTTACCAGAATGCTATTCATTAGCACAGTTCCAGCACTCAGGAAGACAACATTTCCTACAAACCAGCGTATCTCCCAAACCATGAAGATGCCCCTTAAAATTCTAAAAGCTCCCTCTCATCTCCTGCCACCAGCAGAATTCCTTAAATTCTGTTGGTTCACCCACTCTGCTCGGTGCCCAACCCAGCCCGCTCCTGCTCACCCCTATAGACAAAAGGCTTCTGGGTGATTGATGGTGACAGTGACCTGCCACTGACCCTTTCAACCTGGGCCTGCTGCTGCCCATGAGCACTCAGCAGCTCCCATGGCCGTTTGAAATGCAGGCCCCCACCTGATGGGGCTGCTGGTTTCCTTCTCTTTGTGAAGTGGAATCTTTGATATGGACCCTACTGGGTTCTCTCCAAGTTCTGGGCCCTGGAAAAACTGCCTAAGACAGCCTTCCCGCCAGATTGCCTTTGTGGATTCACGGCAGGAAGCGAGAAAGACCTGGGTTCAAACCCTAACTGCCACTTTCAAGCTTCGCGCTCTTTCAGACTCTGAATCTCAGGTTCCTTATTGTGAAGATGGAAGCCAACGCATGTTCCTGGCTGAACTACATTAGATAACATAGAAAGCTTTTGGCACAACGCTGGCACATTGTAATCACTCAGAAAGTAGTAGCCACAGTGAGGAGGCAGAAGGTTGTATGGAGATAACTGAGGGCCAGCTTTGAATCTGTTCTGTCCTCCTTCTTCCTCTCATAAGCACTCCTTGATCTGCCTCCTGAGAATGGTGACATCTCAAGCATCCCCCTGTTTCCTTATTCACACACACACACACACGCACACGCATGCACGCTACTTCTTGTCCACAGCTTTTTATTTCACTTGCTCCCAGCCCAGAACGCCTTTACCTGCTACTCGGGACAACCCAAGCCCCTAGAGCATCTCCTTCTTTCTCCCTCATCATTGATCATTCGGGTATTTGACTGGGCTCATGTCCTCCAAAGCTGAGCTGCCAAGACTCGCTTTTCATACTAAAGAATCTGTTTTCACTAAAGCACTGAGCATCTTACATGTCATAATGTTAAAGCCATTTATTTATTCATTGTCTTGGCTTATTTGCCTAGTTCCCCAGAAAATATTTCGCTGCAGTGACTTTCTGTAACCAAATGTGGGTGCCCAACTAAAGGGTATCAAGCCACCAGGACTCAGAGTTGAGCTGTGGCTCAGACCAGGCACCACTGAACACACAGCAGACCCAGAGAAGGCTCAGCTGGACCTCTCCTCTGCTACGGGATGCAGATTCCAGCACAGCAGAGCCCACGAAGAGCAGTTATCTGGAAAGGTTACTGGGTAGAGAGGTCCGAAGGTGATAAATCGCACAGTGCCAATGAAGGCCGCGGCTTACCTTCTCTCACTCTCTCAGAGCCTCACTCACGGGCACGCGGGTGACATCCCAAGACAGACTTCCTATATACTCTTAATTGTAAAGGAATGTGGTGGGCGCATGAGAGCCCAGGAAAGAGAAAACCGTAAGGCTGGAATAAGATAATGCTGTTTGAAGAATGTCAGTAAACACCTCTGAAAAACAGCCTACCCTGGAAAGGCCATGGTGAGGGAAGAGATTTTTTCCAGGCCTCCATTCCAGGAAGCTCGTGGGACACAGAGATTTCCCTGAAAGAACCCATGGATAGGAACACATCTCCTTCCTCTGTCCTTATGTCCCAGGCTGTTCAGACAGCGGGCAACAGGGGGCGTGCCTGGGAGGGTGGAGTGCCTGGGAGAGGGGCGTCTTGAGGGTGAAGAGTTTTAACAACTGAAATATAGAGACAAGCATCAGAAGGACTCATCTCTTCTCCCTTGAGCCAAATGAACTGAAGGAGAAGGAAGAAAGGAGATGGGGGTTGGGGGGCCTTTCCAAGTCGGCTGAGTCTCTGAGTTAAATGACAGGGGCCTGGGAGGGGTGATTAACAACCCTCATGGTTTTCTGCTTCGCAGCCATTACTCACCCCAAACCTGGGGCTTCTCGGTTACATAGCCCGGCTCGGGCCGACCATTTTTTCCATTGACTGAAAACACATTCTGACTGAAAACAAACTTTGGATCCCCGAGGCTTGGCAGGCCCTGGGTCCTTCTCCATATTTAATCAACGGGAAGCTAAACGCTTTCAATCTGTGATGGCTCATTTGGACAGGGTCTCGGGGCTTTTGCTTGGTGCCAGATATAATAACTCTCCTCTCTCTTTTCTAAGGCCTATTTTATAATTTTGCTGTTTTTCAATGTCAAGCCCATCTTTTGAAGAATTTTTATTGGATTTCCTGCTAGACTTCAACGAGGATTTTTCTTGCTTTGGCAGAAATATCAAGCAGAACAGGGGAAAAACTCAATCATCATCTTGGAAAGTCATGACGGTGTGTGGGGAGGGGTTCGGGGGAGTCCTTTGTCTGTTTGCACACAAATAGGTTTCTAGAAGGCTAGAGGCCCAGTTGCCAGCTTTGGGGAGACCTCTGATTTCTGATGCATGTTGAGAAAATTGACAGGCATGGATGTGGCAAGAGAAGGGAAGCTGGGACAGGAGAAGGGGGAGAAAGGTGTGAGAGTGTGAGAGAGGCTGAGAGCGGGTCTGGGGCATGAGGCCTGGCGCCACCTTATACGTCCATTCACACCAGTTCAAAAGAGCTGCCGGGACCCGAGGAACAGGAGACTGAGCCCATTCAAGGGCAGCAGGCAGACTCTTAACCCCCAACACGACCCCTTGGAGCTGCTAAACCCCGAGAATGGGCAGGACGGCCCATCCCAGAGGCCCCTGTTTTACCCGCCGCAGCCGTCATCACTGCGCCTGCTCCAGGCAACAGTCAGAAATTTGCTTTTTCTTCACAGAAATTATTCCCCAAAGGAAGTAGCTTGCCAGTGAGTGACAGCTTTTGTTTGCTCATGTTTTCCTCTCTTCTCAGAGTCAACTTCCAGAAGATGCTCCCTCTTACTTCTGAACTTTCTTTTCTTTTCATTTTTTCTTGGAGGGAGAGGGACGAGGGATAGAGGTTGTCTCTACAGAATATCACTCAGAGAAAAGAAGTAGTTCTTTGTCCAGTAGTAAAGGAGGGGGGAGAAAAAACCCTTCAATACTCTCTTTTTATGTTTTGTTTCGTGTTTTCATTTTGATTTTTTATGTGGCGATGTTACATAATCACCCTTGTCACACCTACCACTCTCAGCTTCACCATCCACAGACCGTCTCCACGTGTCTCGTCGTTTAGTCCCACAACAACCCTTTGAGAGACACGGGGCAGGCGTTGCCATTGCCATGTTAGAGGAATTCAAATAAGAATCCTGCAGGCCACATGACTTGCCCACGTCTTCTGGGTAGTTAGTGGCCAAACCAAGGTGTGAACCAAGCTGAGCACTTTTCTCTGCTTCACCACACAATGTATATGCTGTAGGGGGCTCCCTGGTCCCCTCTCACAAGACGCTTCCCTATGCCGGGCAGAGCTCCCCAGTGTAAATTCCCACAACGGAATACACTGAGAGACCAGACTATAAGGCAAGCCTTCCAGGGTGCCTAAGCCACTCCTTATTCCTTTCATTACCAGTAGAAAAAAAGATCAGGTAAAAAGTACTTATGAAACACCCACTCAACGCTAAGCACTGGGCTAGAATATTGCGGGAGTAAGTAGGAGGAAAAGATATTGTCCCTGCTTTGGAGGAGTAGACAACCCAGATGAGGAGACAAGACAAACAGGCATAAAATGCCAGTCGATTATAACTGCAAAGGACCTTAGAAGTCATCCATCCAAACCCCTCACTTACCAGTGAGGAGACGGGACAGTTCAGAGAAACGGTGAAATCAATGCAGGCAACAGGAAACAGCACTTAATTACGTGGTAAAGAGGACTGGGAGATGGTCAGAAAAAGGAAAGTAGTCAGGGACATGTTCCAGGGGAAACTAGAACTTGATCTCAACCTTGAAGCATGTGTAGAACGGGATGGATGAACAGGAATCACAAAAAGCAAAAGGGAGAAGACAAACCTGAGTCTAGTGTGTTTCCAGAACCCTGAGGTGCCAGAGTTCAGAGATGAGGAGAAACGGGAGGAATCGAGGCTGAAAATTTGGCTGGAGCCAGATCACGGAGGGTCTTAAGCCATCAGGAGAAGGGCACGCTCCTCAGTAAGAAGTCACATGAAGGTCAGGGTTAACAAATGAAGCCCAAGTCCTGTTATTTCCTGAACTCCATACCCACACCCAACGAACCCATCAAAATTTGTCCCTCGGACGGCTGAGGGCAGACCAAGACCCCAATCGGGCCATATTTTGAGTCTGGAGAGGGTGGTAACCGGCATAGCGTTCACCTGCTATTCAAGTCACCCTGCCTTCAAATAAATCCACCTGTCCCTGCAGCCACCGTCTCAGTGTTCCCTGGGAGTTCTGCCACTCTCAGCCCCTTGTCCATGATTATCCAGTAGGTCTCAAGCAACGACTGGTATGCATAGGCTGAAAAAGCAAAGAATGAAGAAGCCAGGGAGGGGGAGGCTGTCTCAGAGTAGTCAGAGGTCATATCTGAGGTCAGGGAAGTAGAAAGAGAACCTCTCTCCCCAAGACATCATGGAAACTCAAGGGAAACTGACATCTGGAACAGACTTTTCCTGAGCCCCTGGGGAACCTAAGGGCATGAAAGCTGGAAAGGAAATTTCCTCTAAGTCCCTGTCTTCTGGCTGCACCCCTGTGGCTTGAGCATCTCTGTCCACCTTTGCTCCTTTTTATATTCCAACCTCTGCCTCACTTTACCCATTTTAACTTAAAAAGCAAGAATGCCTGCCCTCTTCCTTCTTAAGAGAGACTGAGATGAGGACAAGCCAGAAGGTAAAGAAAGACCCACAATGCTTCAGGGGAAGGGTGTGGCTGCTGTTGCAGCTAAAACTAATAATGGCCACAGTAAAGCCATTGTTACTCTGCCTCCAAAAACAAAGCCCGTTTGCCTACTGAACAGCCCTTTGTTCTTCCAGCAGCTCCCTCTGAAGGGACACACGTCCTCCAGATGGTTCCATCAGCATCTTCCTCTCCTCAAGTAACACCCCTCCTACTCCGAACGTCAGGACCCAAAATCTTAAAGCTCCAAATCTTCCTCCTGACTGACTTTCCTGAGAGAAGAGAGGCCAGCCCACCTACCCTCGTTTCACACTCCAAGGCGCCAGGAACGAAGCTTGCCCACCCTACCGGGCAGCCTGCTTTCCCCATGGAGACCTTTCTCCACACGTTCATCAGTTCTGGTTGAATTCTAGGAAATTCGAACTCCGTCATCCAGGCCTCACCCTTGATTGCAAACAATCAAATCTTCTAGGTTTTCTTCAGACCAGGCCACTTCCAACACGATCCCCAGCAGCCGCACACTACACACTGCTTCGCAGGAGGGAGGCATTCCAGTAGGTATGTGCTTGGCCCGGTCTGGGGCTGAGAGCCCGGGAACCTTGCCTCTCCACCTGTCCCGCTCTGACCTGCTCTCCATTCACCTCAAGGTCGTCACCAACCTCCCAGAGCTGTTCTCTTCCCTCGTCTTTCGTCTTTCGCTGTTCTTCTTTGTTCCTTCCCCCAGCCCCCATCGTCACTCCCCTCCTGTGCCGTTTGAGGTTAAGAAGAATCTACGGTATTCCATAAATTACTTGGTAAAAGTGGATGACAAAAACAAAGTGTAATTCGGATTAAAGTCACCCTCCAGCTGAAACGATAGTTTATTAAATAAATGGTGAAGCTGCCAATCAACCTGGCTGGCAACTGGGTCCCTTATATTAATCTTTCTTGGGGTGATTTAGGGCCCACCTGGGTGCTCTGCGAAGATTCTCCCATCATTTCCTTCCCATCTCTCTGGATCAGGCGGCTGGGCTTGGCACAGTTGACAAATTCCCCAAGTAATCCCTCAAAAGATTGGAGAAATGCTCTGAATGCTCCATTAAATTTATTTTCCATGCTTTAAGAGACCCAAAACTATGTCCAATAAATAAGTGTTCCCTGTGATTTACTGAAATGCTCCTCTGATTTAAAGTTATAGGGGGGAAAATATGGAGCCCCTGGGAGCCCAGGACCAGCCTTGCAAGTGAGACCAGATGTGAGATTTCTGCCCAGGGAGGGGGGAGGAGGGGGGAGGGGGGAAAACAGCCCAACTGGTGGAGGTTTGCAAGTGACAACGTCTGAACCCCGGTTCTCGGCTTTAACATAAAGGGTCCCCAGTTGGGCATTCTTTCTCACAAAATTTATTGTGGTTGTAGTTAGAAAGGGAACCATCAAAAGAGTAATTCTGGCCCTTGTTTTGCAGAGCTCTTTTGATAAATATGATACTTAGAAATATGCCTCCCACTAGACAGAAAAGCCATATAGTTAAAATGAAGTAATCTGTCAGTAAACTCGCTCGAATCAAAGCCAAAATGAAACCTGTAAAAGGAGAAGGGAAAAAACGCCACTTAGAAACGCTTGAGTCAAGAAGGGGAGAATGTGGAGATTAAGAATTGTTCTTTATTCAGATATTTTTATCTGCAGAGTTAAAAACGGAGATTTATTTTTAAAGGGGTCTATTTATGTTCCAATCTCCAACAGATGGGCCTGTGTTCTGCCTCTTTCGTGCAGTCCCGGATCAGCAAAAACAGCTTCTCTCGTGAACTGAAACTTACCCAAACGAAAGAGGAATCAGAACTTTTGGAAGCAAATGTCACCTTTGGAGCTACTCGGTAAATATTGGATCTGTTTACTACAGAGGCCCAGATGTGCCAAGAAGCAAACAGGAAGGAGAGGAAACAGCCAATGTTAAGACTAAGCTATAGATGAATATGTGTTATACACAAAGTTGTGCACGCATGTGCGTGCATGTGCGTGCGTGTGCTGATTCCCAAAGAGCTGGAAAGTCTAGGCGAAGAAATGCCCCAGTGGGCTTTCATCCAGGGAGGGCTCCCCTGAGAATGACAGCAGCGCAACAGGGAGTAAGAAAAGCCGAGAGGTCGAGAGAGACGGCTGCTGCCCACATCACTGAGCACCTGGTTGTTCTGATTAAGTCCAAGGACGACACACTACACGCTTCTCAGACAGAGAGTGCACAGCCCCAACTCTGTGCAGCGAAGATGCAAAACAAGAGTACCCACCAGTCCTTCTGAAGCATCCAGTTTATTACAAGATTTGGAAGAACCCAGTACTTTAATAAAAAACCATCCCCCCACAAACAAACATGGAAGAAAAGAAGATCATGGAAGGGGGAAGGGCTCCAGGAAAAACAGTCTAGTCTCTGGATTTTCACCCAGCTGGGGGCCAAGTGATGGGCCTGCAGTAGGACCGCCTCTCCTCTTGGCCCCCACACGGCTCCAGGGCATTTCCCAAGCTCACCAGGTATTTGGGGTATGCTGCTTCTGAAGATCACAAAGATGCCAGGTACCCTCCTGATGTGAATCCTGTGCAGAGAACGCCATGGCAGCTTGCACATCTCCATTGTCTGCTGGACTAAGTCCTCTCTCCCGTGTGCCACCTGGCCTGTCCGCAGCCTCTGACCCTTTTGTCTGACTCTCCAGTGAGCTGACAGCAGCCCCACCATGGCTCACTTCTTTTCCATATGTTTCTAGAGAGACAAAGCAGCCCCGCCTAGTCTTTCTCACGTTGCATCTGCTATTCTAAACTCTTCCTTTTTTCACTGTCCCCAGCTTTGGTGGACGTATTCTCAAATTTTTTTAAAAAAAATGGAGTTTAGCATCTTTGAGTTCAGCATTTAAAATGCAAGGAGCCCAGTTTGACCTCCCCGGAGTATTTGGTTGTAGCTGGGCATTGGTTGCCCACAATTTAAACTGGTTCTACCCTGTTCCATTTGCCATGCCACTTCTTGGATGGCCTAAAGCAGAGCTTTCTCAAAATAAAGTCCTAGAACCACCTAGCCACCTGCTTCCAGCCTTGTCCAGTTCCCTCTAAGGTTCCATGGCTGCTGCCACTGCTATGGGTGGAGATGGAGTCCCCAGGGCCACACTGAGGGGCTGGGCTAGGCTTGACGCCAGGCTGGCTGGGGGACTGGCAGGCTCTTTGGCCTTCCGCCCTGACTCCTGGTCTTCAGGCTGCAGATCTGCCTGGATGAACCTGGAGAACTCTGGCTAAACCTCCTGAGTTGGGGGTGGGGTGGGGGCTGCAGTTGTTGAGGTCAGGGGAATAGAAGGGCCTTACCACGATGATGTGCCACTCCACTTTGGGTGTTTCTTGGTGCTTAGGATGAGTTACACAGCCATCACATTGTTGTACCTCTTGGTTCTTATTAACTCCTGGATCTGATCCCACTCAAACCTCAGGTTCATCATCTCCTCTGTCACCCAGGGGACCATGTTGTCACAGGGAAGCTCACAGGCCCTGAGTCCTTCCTCCTGACCCATGTCTAGTCATGGGTCCCCAGAATTTATTTTAAACTTCCTCTGTCCCTGGGGTTGAGGGTCATCAAATTTTTTAAGGTCTCTTCCAATTCAAAAGATACAAAAAATGTCACAGGGTATTTTCTGCTCAGTATCCGCTGCCACGGCTCCCTGAAGTTCTTTCCCCTGAAAGAAATGTAGGGGGTTCCCAGTGACCATCATATAGAGAACCACTCCTGGACCCCATGTCTCTACAGCAAGGCCTTCATATTTCTGGCCAACGAAGAGCTCTGGGGCACAATGGGAGGTTACCACAGAACACGCTCAACTTCTTACCAGTGGTGAACTCACCGCTGAGTCCCAAGTCCACAATGTCAGTGTTCACGAAAGCATCAAAAAGTACTTTTTCTAGCCCCCAGTCCCCATGGATGATGCCTCTCTGGTGGCAGTACTGTAACCAAACATGTCCTCTCTACCGAAGTGGTCCATTAACAGGGAATGATGTGTCCTTGGGGTCAATCTCCTTGAGTAACGTGACCGTATTCAGGTGATTCGAGGCCTTCACGCAGCAGACCTTCCTGCAGCAGAAGTGTCTGGAGGCCAGGGGAGCCCTGCTGATGAATGACTCTGACATTCACCTCCATCAGAATGTGCTGCCCAACCACACGTTGGCAAAGCCGCCCTGGCCAATGGTGTTCAGAAGCTTGTAATGGCCAATAAGGGACTCCTGGTCAGCAGAGGTGGCTGCAGGGTCATGTGACATGGTGACTTGCTAAGTACACTAACTGACAGTACTAACTAACAATGCCACCTATGCTTACTGACTATTCTAACAAACAATACAATTATGCTAACTATGCTTATAAATATTAACTATACTAACTATGCAAGCTAACTACACTAACTATAACAACAATACAAAGTATATACTAATTGTACTAACAATGCTAACTAAAAATACTAAAAATTTAAAGAAGAAAATGAGAAAAACCAAGAAAATGATGAAAAAATAAGAAAACAAAAATGTGAGAGTACTAAAATAAAATGAGAGGAAAAGGAACAAAAGGAGAATAAGAAAAAGACAAAATAAATAAATAAAAATGGGAAACCAAACAAGGATAAATAAGAAAAAGGAAAATAACAACCAAAAAAGAAAATAAGAGTAGAGAAAAGAGAAAATAAGCTAACAGGTCCAAGCAGAACAGGTCATTACAAATCAACATTCTGGGCTATAAAGACAAAAACGCCAGCCTAGCCAGGGTCTCATATGGAAGGTGTCTGTAATTCCAACACAATGGTGCTTTCTGAGGCGAGAGCAAGAAACAAACCAGTCACGGGTGGGGATAAACCATGGTGGTTTTCTCACTTATAGGTCTCAAGACCCCTTTACTCTGAAAAAAATAAAAGGAAATAAAGAGCTTCTTGTGTATGTGAGCTATTAAAGATTGATATTTACTTTATTAGAAATTAATATCCGTAGGATGCTTTTTCATTTATAATTTGAAAATCTGTAATAATTTTTGTGTTATAAAAACCTTATAATGTCTACCATTAAAACATTCAATTCCTTTTCCTTAAACTCTGATTGGTCTTAAAATGATGCTACAACTTAACTGACATCGAAATACTATAAGAAAACGTTCGGTTGCATAAGACACGGGAAGGTACATTATTAACATCTGTAAAGCCATGAGGAAGATAGCTTTTATTATTTTTGCCAAAAAGATTAGGGGCAGATTTCTCATCAGAAACCTTGGACAGCAGAGGGCAGAGGGTTGATATATGCAAAACATTGAAGGAGAAAAGCTGTCAGCCAAGAATCCTATGTCTGGCAGAACTGTCCTTCAAAAACCAGGGGGAAATTACAATTGCCAGATAAACCAAAGGTGAGAGAGTTGTTGACCACTAGACCTGCCCTGAAAGAAGGGAGTTCTTTGGGTTACAAAGAAAGGACTCTGGACGGTAACTTAATGCCTTCTGAAGAAATAGATATCTCTCTTAAAGTAATACATGGATGATTATAAGAGCTAGTACTATTGAGGAAAAAAAGAAAAAGAAAGAAATGTCCCACTGGGGAAGTGACATCATCAACAGATTATCCCAAATAGTCCTCTCTCTAGAATTCACTCTATCTGATAAATTACCTGTTTGAAAAATGCCTTTTTCATGATTAGTGATGAAAAATATTTGGGGTAATTGCCTTGATGAAAGTACCCCCAAAGTGTGTCTTACTCTCCTTTACTATGTGACCTACATCAAAAACAACAACTAACTCCATGGCTCCATCAGCTTTTGCACAAGTCACTTTGAAAATACAGGGTCCCACCCCTGGCTGGTGTGGCTCAGTGGATTGAGCTTTGGCCTATGAAAATACAGGGTCCCGAGCCTTCCAGAATGGCCAGGCCATGGCAGGAAAATGTCCACCCCCTGAGCAGCAGGCACTGAACTGAGCAGCTTCCACAAGGCCTCATCCCAGGAAAAGCCTCCTTTTGTGTGCCTGCCTCTCAGGGACACCCCCATTCCTGTTCCCAGAGCAACGCCCAAAGCAGCCAGCCTAGCCAATAGGAACTCCCCACCTCTCCCATGCCAGGACGGGAGACAGGAACACCTACCTGCTCTTTGTTCTGCTTTCCACATCTACCCCAGCCATGGGACCAAAAAAAATTCAGATCCATGGTGTATATATAGCTTCGAACAAATTACGCTATTCACATTCTCCCATCCCCTCCACTAGTATTTGTACTGCAGTGAAATGTGCCTACAAGGAACCTGGGAGAGGAGAGGCGTCACGGAAGCGATCTTAGACATCAAATGACCCCTGATCCGATCCTGGCTCTGCCATTTGGCGTGTGTGTGTGACCTGAGACCAGTGGCTTCACCTCCCAGACTTAGTTTCTTTTATCTCTGTGGTGAAGGGTTGAACCAAATGACCTCCTGCCCTCGGAATCTCAGAGGCAGCTCCCTTTTCAATGGCCAGAAGCCTCCCTCTCTCCACCGCCCATGCTGGTCTGGACAGAGCTGGAGGGTGTGGAGTCTGAGCAGCACCTGTGTTTACACTGTACAATCTGCAGTTTACTTTAATAAAATCATTTAATACAGTCATAATTTTTTGGCAAGGGGTTGTGTTTATGGTGAGCAAGACGGAGAGGGAATGATTGACTACAACTGAATAAAACGATAAATCCAAAACAAAGGCGGGAGGACGCGAAAAGCACGAAGCCACAGGCAGATCCAATTTAAGTCTCAAGTTCTGTGCCTTTGTGGGAACAATTCCGTCTGATGATGAGCCAGCCCTGGAGGTGGGGGCCCCGGGCTGGGGGTGGGTGAGATGGAGGCACAGACTCCAACAGCTCATCTCAACAGGGCTTATCCTCTTAGGGCAGAAAAATAAGGAAACGGCTTTACAAGAACTAGTTTTACAAAAACTAGTTTCCTGAGGCCTCCATCTTCAAAAAGGATTGGAGGGGGGCCCTGGGAATAAAGGAGTGTGTGGGCACATGCATGCATGAGTGTGTGCGTGCGTGTGTGTGTGTGTGTGTGTGTGTGTGTGTCTAGGTAGAACGATTTAGCAAAGACCTTAGAAGGACTTCTCACAGACAGCATCTGAAACTCCACCACCAGCAAGGATGACTTAAGATCCCAGACACTTCTGACCTTGCAAATACCATCCTGCAACAGCTGAGCGCCTGCCCCACGCTGGGTACTGTGCCAGCGCAGAAATGTTGCAAAGGATATTCATGCAACAAATGCTAACCGAGCACCCACTCTGGTCCTAGGCCCAGGGGACGGAGCAGTGAAAAAGAACTCTAGACCCCATGAACCTTCTATTCTTGTAGCATTTACATCCACCTGATTAAACCCCATGTTGACCCCAAAAAAGACACACAGGCAAGCAGTTCTTTGCATCACGGTCTAATAAATGCGGTAGTCCAAGTGCGTATGTGGGCTCAGGAACACTAGAAGGTGACTTCTAAGCTGGATCTTCAGGAAGAAGAGCCATTTTCCCAGCCGGCAGATGATGGTGCTCCAGGTAGGGGTCCCCACCTTGGCAAAAGGAGGGACTTGTAGAAGGTGCTGCGGAAGTGGGAAGGGAGAGAATTTAACCTCCTGGGAAGGGCTGGGTGTTAAGCCTATTGTCTGGTTCTCAGATCAGGACAGGTAGTTATTTAACCTCTGTCGGAGAGAAAGTCTTCAAAGAACAGTCAGAAGTCAGTACCCGGAAGCGCGCTTTGTGATACTTGTGCCTACCTTGCATCTGATGATAAAGTGACACCAGCTGGCCTCATTAATTTGGGGACCCTATCACCCTCATTGCTGTAAGGGAGGGAAATTGTGTAACAGAATCTCCTATGGTCATCCCTAGCCTACAGAGCACAGCCACCGTTGAGCTTCTCCGCAACCCTGGTGACAATGACATAGCCTTTATCACCTTCATAAATGGGGGGTGGGGTAGATATAGTCCTTTGGCCGTCTTAGAGAATAGTCAATGGCGGGTTTTCTCTTTTTTCCCTTTATTTTTATTGTTTACACTCTTGCAGATGTCCCCATTTCCCCCCCTTTGCCCTCCTTCTCCCAGCCCTAGCTGCCCCTTCCTCTAAGCATCGCCACATGGTTATCCGTGTCCATGGGTTATTCCTATATGTTCTCTGGCTCATCCCTTCGCCTTCTTTCATCCACTCCCCCATCTTCCCTCCCCTCTCCCAGCTGCCCATCTGTTCCATGTTTTCATGCCTCTGCTTTTATTTTGTTTATCAATTTTTCTCGTTCGTTAGATTTCACATATAAGTGAGATCCTGTGGTATTTGTCTTTCTCTGACTGGCTTATTTCACTTAGCATACTGCTCTCCAGGTCTATTCATGCTGTTGCAAGAGGTAAGATTTCCTTCTCTTTTATGGCCTCATAGTATTCCATTGCACAGATGTACCACAGCTCTTTTATGCTCTCATCTACTGATGGGCACTTGGACTGTGTCCAGATCTCAGTTATTGTAAATAATGCTGCCATGAACATAGGAGTGCATATATTCTTTTAAAATGGTGTTTGGGATTCATAGAGTTTCCAGCCTTACCTAGGGGCTTCGATCTAGCACACCCACTTTTTTAAGCCTCTTGATCCCCTTTAAGACAGCTTCCACTGTCTACCATGGCAGTTCTGGAATATCTCCTTCTGTGAGGGTGGGCTTTCACCTTCTCCAGGCTTCCAAGAGTCGCCCCAGAAACATGCTGGCACTGTCTTCTAGGACCTTGGTCATGTGGGTAAATTCTGAATAAGAGGAAAATGCTCCCATGGGGAAAAAAAACACCACACCAAGAAACCTTTCTTGCTCCATTACGTTTTGCCCCTCTTGATCAAACACCTTCAGAATGAAACTCTGGACCAACTCTCCCAGCTCCTGAAAGTCAAAGCTAAGTCTACGGCTGGCTAAGTCTACAGCTACTTTGGGGAATAGACCCTTTATTTTCTTAGTAGGCCCAGCCCTTTTCTGACCACATTATGTCATGACTTATCCGTAGTTATTAAGCTAATGGCCAGGAAAGGAAGAATGGCTGGGTCCTGTGGGGGATGCATGTGGTCTTGCAAAGCAGAGGCCTCTGCACTGCTTGTCAAGGGGAAGTGGTGGTAGTGTTGGGCTTTAACAGGAAGGAGTGGGCTTCTTCTGCAGGCCCAGAGGGGTCGGGGAAATCTAGGGATTCAGTAGCACATTCCCAGCACATCTTCCTTTACCAAATGCTCTAGGTCCATCCCCCCAGAAGCAGACATTGAGATGGGGATTTGCCTGCAGGCGATGTATTGAGAAGTGTCCTTGAGAGGGTGTGAAGGAAGCGGCATTGGACAGAAGTTGAAGTTCACTTGCAATGCCACTGCAACAGAGGCCTTGGCCAAAGCCACAGAGAGCTCTGGAGCTGGGATGGCCTTCAAAGATGTCCCACATTGAGACAAGAGGACCTGATCTTTACATGCCACATTGCCCAGTCACTGGACAAGGGGAGCCCCTGGAGAAAGGATACAACTTTGGGGGAGGCAGCTCCTTTCAGTGCAGGGCCATGTCCAGAGGGGGACAAAGCGAAGTGCTTTCAGCAGCAACACTTCCTTCAGCTGGGGAAATGAGAGCCTTTGTCCCCAAGGAAGGTCTAGGCCGCTCCCAGTAACATTTCACTACAACCTCCGAACTCGCAAAATTATGAATGTGTATGAAATCTCCATAAAAACCTTTCAGCCTGCACCCCAAAGCAACATGTGACACTGAAGAAAGGAGAGGTCTGTTCATAGACTCCCTTGACTCATGCAAGCTGACACCCTCGTGGATTTGACAGTCACAGAAGGATATGATAGTCATAGGAAAGGAGGCGGAGGGCGGGGAGGGGACAGATGGGTGTGTTTCACTTTCATCTTTCCATACCAAGCACAGCTGTCCATGAAAATGATGCTCTATTACTGATTCTCAACCTCAAATCTTCGCCTAAACCAGAGTGGCCAAATACCAAAAATTTGCAATGCATTCATAGACTATGCTCATTTGCCCAACTGCCTATCCAGACATGGAACAAGGCAGAAAATGAGAACTGCTGGAGAGAAGAGGTGTTGAGTGAGTAAGCCACACTATCAGACACACACCCACCCCCCACCCTACACTCACACTCAGCAACAGAAGTGAGAACAGGATATCTCCTACAATCACAGGAGAGGGAATTACATTTGTTGAATATCTTTTCTGTAACAACACCACACTGGACCCTTTAAATACGCCATTTTGGTTAAACCTCACAACTTTAGAAAGAAGGCATTACCTTTTGGAGGCAGAGAGAACTGAGGCTCAGGGTGGTGAGTGACTTCTCCAAGGTAACACCACGAGTAAGTAGAAGAGCCTACATTTGAGTGCAGATCTGTCTTACTTCGAAGCCCCTGCTCCTTGTTCAAGCAAAATTCCCCCAACCAAGTACCCTCTGCAAGGTAACTGCCACTGTCTCCATCTTCCGCCCCGACCCAGGCTCCCGGAAGGCCACCCTGGGCCACCTGCGACACACTGTCCACCGCAGCCAGGGTGCCACTTTCACTTTGCTGTTATTTTGTTTTAGTTTGTTTGCTGGAAAGGCAAACTTCCTCCTTTGCTTTCCATTAATTCTGCTTTCAGTAAGAAAAGGTCGAGAGCTCCAGACAAAAGCCTAAAAGAGGTGCTACGGATCCACCGCCCTCTCGTATTACAGACTGGGACACTCAAGTTCTCAAAACTGAAGAGCCCTCACTCTGCAGCCCGGCATGGTCCTACAGATAACAGAGGGGTTCGTTTCTTTGAGAATCATAACTTTTCAGGGTAACCACTTTATAACTTACATAAACATCTAATCACTGTGTCGTACACCTGAAACCAATATAATATCGTATGTCAACTGTCAGTAAAAAAATTTTTAAATTTTTTAAAGAATCATAACTTTTTATTAAGCTTTCTACAATTTCCACACATACTTTCCTACATCCTTAAATGGAGGTGATAAATTTTAGAGTATTAATTAATGTTTATTTTACAATAATGACTCCCAGGGTTCCTGAGTTAAATGGTCCCAGGCGATGGGCTTTTGGAGTTCCTGTGTCTGATTTTCGTAGTTTTTTTTCTGTCTCCTCCCTCGATGCTGTCATTGTTCCCTGCTGTCAATGTGATCTGTCTCCCTCGGCCTTTACTTTGTCATTTCTCCATAGAGCAGGCTTGAAAACAAAACCAGCCTCACTGAAATTGTGTGGGAAATAGTACTAACTAGACTGTAAGAGAAGGTCTTAGGAGCTCTTCCTTGAGAAGTCCGTGACTCTTTGGTGCAGCTATCCACTCCAGAATAACTCATCAAGCACCTAAAATGGGCCACTGTGGGCTGGGGATAGGGAAGGAAATGAAATAAACAAAATCCCTTCTTTGGTGGAGTTGACATCCTATGAGGACCAAAGACAGTTGGCAGCATCTATTCTATGCAAAGGGCGTACTCATTCACTGGCCAGCTCTTTGGCGCCTTGCACCTGGGGGGATTGATAGACAGACGAGTTCCCCACACGTGAGGTCTCATCATTTGATCAGCATGAGTTTCATAACACTGTCAGTAGCACAAAACTAATAGAGAACTGTTCGTTCTATTATTCCAACACATTGTGGATGAAACGGGCTTTTGTGGGCTAGTCTGGGAACCTCGCCACCATCCATACCTCTGTTTCTATAAGAAAACAGATTCCAAGTTCCAGACAACTGACTTCCAGATGAACTTTTGGAACAGAACTCATTTGTAAGTTTAGGACTGCCTGTACTTCTCTATAAAGGCTCCAAATCAGCAGGCCGTATTTGACCTAAGGGTTAGACACGAGAATAACTGGATACCACCCAGCACCCTCATTAGCTAGCTTAGATGCCTCGGGCAAGTCACTGAATCTGAACTTCACTTTAGACTCTTATATATTGGGTTTCATGAAGATTTTATTAAATAGACCGGGGTTCTGCTACTACAAAAATGTTTAAAAAGCACTATTTAAAAGAACTAATAAATATTTCTCCAAGGAATGAATAAATAAGTGAATGAAACGAGAGAGCGAGAAAACTTTACTTACATTCCTAATCTACCTTGAATGGCATCCAAAAATAAAGAACATTTCATTAAGAATTGTTTTCTCTTTTTCCCCTTTCCACAGTGGCTTCTGACCCAAAGTCCAAACATTTGTGAAAGAAATAGAAGGATTTTCCTCACTCTTGGGGATCTCAGCTGAGGCTCTGGGCTCCTGCAGGACCCGAAAGAGAGAGTTGTTTATGCAAATCAGTCTGATGAATTATTAGGGCTGTGAATGGTCGGAAATCGCCAAGCAGTGAGCACTTGTTTAGTCAAGGGGAATAAAATGTGGTACTTGAGGAGAAAGTCCAACTGAAAACTAGCCTCCCAAATAACCATGCACCTCGTCCCCCAGGCTGGGGCCAGCATCGTTCTCGACCTGCCTTCCCCTGACTGCCAGGGAGGACAGTGCTGAGCAGGGCAAGCCTCGTTGAGGGGTGGCTGACCTGTGTATACCAGGCCAGGCTACTGTGAAAGCCCCCACTTCTGGATCTCAAGGTCACATTCTGCCTGGAATGGTCTTTTTCCCACCTCCCTCCTTTTCAGGCCCCACCCCTCGTCCCTAGCTGCTCTTCTCTGAGGGACGATGGCTTCAGGGAAAGACAGGTATGCCAAGGTCTTTCTTCGTGTAGACAACATTAATGGGAAACTCAGAGAAGAAAGTCCAGAAGACCTGGGAAGCTGTCACCACATGCACAAGGAGGGAAGATTTATGTCGAGGACCGGGATATGAACATACCAGTGAATTATCCTTTTGTGCCAAAGTAAATTGGATGGGGGGAAAGAAGTGTGTGTCAAGGAGGCAGAGCCTGGGCTTGGCCGAAGTCCTCAGAGCACCTGGGCAAGAGGTCCTGCCTCACATTCTCGTAACTGCAAAACTACCCGCAGCCAGTGGTTCTTTCAGCTTTCCTGCATTAGAAAAAACTCACATGTGTTGAGTACTTCTGAAGTCCAGCATCTTATTTGCATTAAGTCATTTACCTCCGAAACCCTATGAGGTCAGCACTATGACTCTCCTCTCTTTTTTTTTTTTGGGGGGGGGGGGGGGCTGGCGTTTTTTGTTTATTTTAATTTTTATTTATTTTTTTAACTATATTTTATTGATTATGCTGTTACAGTTGTCCCACTTTTCCCCCCTTCTTGCCCCCCACCCCCTTACCCCCCCTTTCCCCACCGTTTAGTTTTGTCCATAGGTCATACACATAAGTTCTTCTGCTCCTGCACTTCCTATACTATTCTAACCTCCCCCTGTCTGTTGTCTACCTACCATTTATGCTACTTGTTCTGTGCCCTGTTCCCACCCTCTCCCC
>PVJI01006312.1:0-87648 GCA_004026765.1 Micronycteris hirsuta | reverse complement strand
GTATGGATAAGCCAGGAGGAACAACTGGGGAGCAAGACAGACCATGCAACCCAAGGTTCCTGCACTGGGCAACATAAAGCCTCAGAACTTCTGGCTGTAAAAACCTGTGGGGTTGCAGTGGCAAGAGAAACTGCCAGTCTCACAGGAGAGTCTAATGGAAGGGTCCATGGGGTCCTAGAACATACACAAGCCCACCCACCCAGGAATCAGCACCTGAAAGCACAGAATCTGCTTGTGGGTAGCAGGGGACATGACTGAAAACCAGGCAAGAGCCAAGAAAGCAGCACTGTTCTACTATGGCCCCTCTCCCATATACAGCATCATAATGCAGTGAAGTTCATTGCCCCACCCCGGAGAATAGGCTCTGCCCCTTTGTAACTTAATAGATACACCAAGACAAAAAAATATGGCCCAAATGAAATAGATCAAAACTCCAGAAAAAGAACTAATCGACAGGAGATAGTTCTACCAGATGCAGAGTTCAAAACCTACCAGATGCAGAGTCCAACCTACCAGATGCAGAGTTCAAAACACTAGCAATCAGGATGCTCTCAGAAATGGTTGAGTAGGGCCACAAAATAAAGGAAGAAGTGAAGGCTATACAAAGTGAAACAAAGGAAAATGTACAGGGAACAAACAGTGAAGGGAAGGAAACCAGGACTCAAAGCAAAGATTTGGAACAAAAGGAAGAAATAAACGTTCAACTAGAGCAGAATAAAGAAACAAGAGTTCAAAAAAATGAGGAGAGGCTTAGGAACCTCTGGGGCAACTTTAAATGTTCCAACATCTAAATCATAGGGGTGTCTGAAGGAGAAGAGGAAGAGCAAGAAATTGAAAACTTATTTGAAAAAATAATGAAGGAAAATTTCCCCAATCTGGCAAAGGAAATAGACATGCAAGTCCGGGAAGCTCAGAGAATCCCAAATAAGTTGGACCCAAGGAAGCATACACCAAGACACATCATAATTAAGTTACCCAAGATTAAAGATAAGGAGAGAATCTTAAAAGCAGAAAGAGGAAAGGAGAGTTACCTGTAAAAGACTATCAGCTGATTTCTCAAAAGAAACTTTACAGGTAAGAAGTATTCAAAGCCATAAAAGGCAAGGACCTACATCCAACATTACACTATGCAGCAAAGCTTTCATTTAGAATGGAAGTGCTTCCTAGATAGGGTCAAGTTAAAGGAGTTCATCATCACTAAGCCCTTATTATATGAAATATTGAAGGGACTTATCTAAGAAAAAGAAGATCAAAACTGAATGGCAAAATGACAACAAACTCACAACTATCAACAACTGAACCTAAAAAACAAAAACCAACCAAGCAAACAACTAGAACAGGAACAGAATCACAGAAATGGAGATCACATGGAGGGTTATCAGTGGGGAGGGGGAGGGGGAAATGGGGGAAAAGGCACAGGGAATAAGAAGCATAATTGGTGTGTGCAAAATAGACAGGGGGAGGCTAAGAACAGTATAGGAAATGGAGAAGCCAAAGAACTTACATGTTCGACCCATGGACATGAACTAAGGAGGAGAATGCTGGAGGAAAGGTGGATAGAGGGTGGAGTGGTATAAAGGGGAGAAAAAAAAATGGGACAACTATAGTAGCATAATAAAATATACTTTTAAAAATTAATGACTTACTTAATTCAAATCAGTGGTGCAGTCCACTACACTGTGATAAGAGAGAGCACACATCCTACCCTCCAGTTGCGCTGTTTATTTTCCTAACTACTCCTTGGCTGGTCCCTCCAGTCACCAGGGAAAAAGGAAGCTGCGTATAATAACATCCCAAGACACTGACTTTGCCCAAGGTCACTGGTGAGTCATGGGGCAGGATTTGTTTTGAAGGCCTGGCTCGTCCCGTCTACCTGCCCACTGCTCTCACCCCTTCCCAACCCAAACAGGCTGCAGGCAGGAAGATTAAAGTGGCTTCTAGCCAGGTTCCTTTTTCTGTCCCATCCCCCTTCTCCTCCCCTTACTTGAGTCCTTGTGAGTTAGAGGCACTTCCCCACCACCCAGGACTTCTCAGCACTCATCCTCCCCCCCTGCATAGCCTCTCCCCACCGTGATTTTAGCTTCTAGGCAGGCTTCTGACATATGACTCCAACAGGGTCCCCTAGTGCCTATCTGGCCCATCACCGCAGATACCAATGGTCCTAGCCAAGCTGCCTCAGAGGACAGGCCCCACAAGACTTGGGAGGACCAGCTGCATCAGTTGCCACTCCTCAGGCACACCGGCCCTCTGGTTGGCCTTTGAACTTGCTGTGGCTTGCTGTCAATCATGATTCACCTGACTTCAATTCCCAGACTTCCTCATTCCCCAAAGGTGCTCCCGAGGCTGCTATCAGTGCTGCCCTTTGCTAGCCACACTTAAGAAGCAGAGAGGGATTGATGTGCAGAAGGAACGATTATCTGAGGTCCCACAACTTGGGGCCACTGGAGGTCTGGGTACATCTCTGCACCTGAGCCCAGGTTGAAGAGCAGTGTGAGAAGTAGGAACCCCTGGGGAGTAGAATTCAGGACACAATTATTTGAGCCAGTCTGCATTTGCTAAACCCTACAGGGCTCTGCAGGAGGGTGAGTGGCTTTGCCCAGCTCTGATAAAAGGAAAAGATGCTGGAGATCACTAAGGTGTGTGGGTAAGAGTAGAGGCCATACCACATAAATCAGCTATGTGTCCTTAAGCAAGTCACCTGACCTCCCTGAGCCTAAGACCACTCTGAAGTGGTGGTCATGGCAGCACCTACCAAATGAAGGTGTCATTTAGGAGAATCTAAAGGCAGGCATGAAGTGTACATGAAGCACAATGCCTGGCACTCAGGCAGGGGACAGAGAAACAGGAAGGTACTGCTCCAAAGCCTGCTGGCCCGGCCTACTTCCGGTCACCTGCAGAGACCTGGGTTTGTTCTCCCTCTGGAAGCATCTGTAGGCACCAGACATGGCTGTCCTTCTGAGACATCTGTTAGGCCCTGAGGATCAGCATCATCGCACAGGAGAACGTGTCTAAAAGCCCACTGGATACCCAAAACCCAATCACTACAGAGAAAAAGGAGAGAAGCAATCAAGACCTCCTGATTCCTTGCCACCTTCTGTGATAGCTCATGAGGTACCACTGTCAACTCTCTTATGAATGGACACCAAGCATTCCTAGCTTGCAATGGCCAAGAAGATGGCCACAGGTCAAAACTGTCCATGGGTTAAGATCTCTAAACAGATAAGCAAATGTAAAGGTTAAGGCAACATGCTTTACATATACATAAAAATATTTATGTGGGCCCCAGCTGGGTAGCTCAGTTGGTGGAGCATCATCCCAGTACACTAAGGCTGCATGTTCAAACCTCAGTCAGGGCACATAAAGTAGAAAAAAAAAAAGTTCCAAAAAAATATATGTGAACAAAGAAGAACCGACACCATGAATTTATTTTGTTACACGGTTTTGAGAAGGATGTATACCAAAGTAGAATAACCCTGAGATTATTCCTATGACAGCTGAAGTAAAACTAAGGATAAAAAACATCATTTTATATTGAATCAGTAAATGAGGCAGATGCAGCTATGCCACCCCCAGGTGTGTGGCCCTGGAGAGATGTGACTTCACTTCTCTGAGACGCGGCTTCTGGACGTCTGAAACAAGGACCAGGGATCACATTGCCTCTCCCGCCATCGGATGAATTTCATGAGCCCCCCTAGGAATTATCTGAATGGGAGAAACACCAGGAACTCTCTCCTGGTTTGTAGGTGCAACAAGCCCTTGAAACACTGAAATACCAGGGGATCTAGATGAAGCGATGGTGGCAGCTATGCCTCAAAGAAGGCAAGTGAGGGGAATGTGCTAAAGCAAAAGCCACGCACACTCAGCTCCAGCTTGATGGCCTTTCTGCCATTACCTACACATCAGCGAAGAAACTGCAGGTCACAAAGCCTTCATCATGTGTACGACTTCTGTCTTCACGAGTCAGGAAACAGCCTGGAAACACACCAGAAGCCCCCATTCTGTTCTCGAAATCATCCTAATCCCTCAAAAACTCCAAGGAGATGTAAAAATCAGAGAACTCTCGGAAAAATACAACATTAGGCCACAAGGATACAGCTTTTCAGCCCAGACCTGTAGAAGTGGTACAAGATCCAAGGCACGGGGGAGAACCTGACCTTTTCGCCAAACCCGTGTCTGCATCCTTAAAGAGGCAACATGAAGACATCGAACATCAGAGGGCTGTGAGGCACGGGGCAGCAAACCCCTGGAACACATCACAGCCAGAGCGGCACGGGGGAAACGCAAACACCTTCCTCAAGAATGGTTCAAAGGACCGGGGCAGGGAAATAAGTCAGTGAGAAAAAGGACCACATGATTGCACTCACATGTGGGATAGTAAACTGAGACTCATGGACACAGACAGCAGCGCGGTGGTTAGCAGAGGGAAAGGGGTGGGGGCAGAGGTAGCCTAATGTATGGTGATGAAAGACGGTTTGACTTTAGGTGGTGGGCACACAGTGCAATATACAGATCATGCATCACAGAAATGTACACTTGAAACCTATATGATCCTACTAGCCAAAGTCACTCCAATAATTTTTTTTAAAAAGACAGTAGGGGTGATGAACTGTGCTGGTACTAAGGGCTGTGGTGTGTCCACTGACCATTTTTCAGGTAAAAGCCAGGCAGTACAGTTCGGCACTCACACCACACAGCCTGCACCTTCACTGCTGGGGCGGGGAGGGGGGGGGGACAGGAGCGACCGGGGACAGCAGCCGCTGCCTCCCACCCCAGGCTGCGGCCTCCCCTGTGTCCAGTAAAGCGACCTGTCCCTAGTTCCCTCCCCCTTTTCTCTGCCCACCAGGCTGGAAAACACAGAGCAAAGAAACCTCGCCTCAGTAGGGCACAGGTGCATGGTTCCGAGAGCCAAATTCCACTGTTTTACTGAGGCTGGAACCGACTCCACGTTAGCTAAAATGCCACAAACTCTCCTATGCTATAATAAAAACCCAACTACTGTAGAATTTGAAAATTATTTTAAAATCTAGCTTTATTAAAAGTTCCACTTTCTCCATCAATCAGCTGCCCTAATGAAATCTTCCTACATCCCAGAGGTTCCTTAAGGGGACGGCTAATTGTAATGCCCAGCACCCTTATCTTCTCTTGGTATACAGCGCCCTTCCTCAGGCAGAATCCTAAAATAGCAGCAGTCCAGATTAGTATGGCTTTAAGAGTAGATGCTTGGCTGAATAATATCTAATTAATGAGAAGCCGGACCCCAACAGAGCCACCAGGCAACAATGGGGCTGTTTCCTTCAACCAAATCGTGCCCTAGCTATCACAGCGCCAGTCCGCACTACATTCTAGCCACCACCGAGGAGCCCGGGTAGCCCAGGAGGAAGAAAGCCGGCGAGCGGTGGCCTCACCTTTCAGCAGGTCCGGTTGCACGTAGCCCAGCACATCGGAGACCCCCAGCTCCTGGCGGGAACAGGTGCCTCCGTGAATGTGCAGCCAGGCAGGCTCGGCGAGGGCAGTGCATAGCGCCGTGATGGACAAGGCGCCGGGCAAGGCCGAGGCCAGGCTACGCTCCGGCTGCTTGGGCAAAGCGCTGCCTCCCGGGCTCCTCCGCCGGCGCCCGCCGGGCACCCCTGCGCCTCCGGGGGCGTACATGCCCGGGGCCGCCCGCCGTCGCTCCGGGGTCGCCGATGCTCTCCGCCGACCTCCGCGGAGAGCGCAGAGTCTGCCTGTTCCAGGGAGGAAGCCGGTGAGGAAGGCGCAGGGCTGCCAGGGCCGACACCGGAGGCTGGGCAGGTTGAGACCAGGGACCGAGAGGAGACAGGAGGGCGGCAGAGATTCAGGGGGCGGGGACAGTGACTGGGTCCCTGGAGCGGAGGTGCAGAATGAGGACCCGGAGAGAACTGGGAAGACCGGGGCGGAGATATGGGTTACTGGTGGGAGAGAGACCCGGACCCGGAGTCTCAGCCAGAGGATGCCAAGGGAAGGAGGACTAGGCTGGGCCGCAGGGATCCGGGACTCAGGATCCAGGAACGGCGCTCTGGGACGCGACCTCTGCCCGGAGAAGGCCCTGCCCACACCGATCGCTGTTCCTCACCAGTCAGCAGGCCTCGGGGACGGCGACGTTCCGGCCCGTCACAGGGTCCTCAACAGCCCGAGCTCGAGCGATCCCAGGCCCCAAAACCCAAACACCAGGACCAACCCGAGCCCGACCCACTTCCGCTTCCTCTTCCTCCGCCTCCTCCCGCTCCCCGCCCAGTCTCCGCGAGCGCCACAAGGTGACGCACCACCGCCGCCCTTCGTGGGGCCTCACGGGACTAGTAGTTCCATGCGGTCACGCTGTGCTTCTCGCCGGGCCGGAGGTCGACTACAACTCCCAGGGGGAAACGCGGCGGCACTAGAGGGCACTTCACTTCCCAGGTCGACCCGGGTCCTCGGGTGTAAGTGGCCGACCGGCGGCCGAGGGGGGTCGCGGGAATCTGCTCACTGGCACCCGCCGTTTGTGCTCTGCCCATCTTCTCGTCTTGCGTCGTGTCGCCATGAAGGACTCGCTGGTGCTGCTGGGCCGTGTTCCGGCGCACCCAGACTCGCGCTGCTGGTTCTTGGCCTGGAACCCCGCAGGAACTCTGCTGGCCTCGTGCGGGGGAGACCGCAGAGTCCGCATCTGGGGCACCGAGGGTAAGGCCCGGCTTGGGCGCGCGATCCCGCCGCCGGGAGTTCCACGTGCTTGCAGTGCGGGTGCCGGGCTAGGGGGTGCACCCAGGGAGAGTGGGAAGAAGCCACCTCGGGGTGGACTCGAGCCACTCCGAGAAAGACTTTTCGGGCAAGAACTAGAAGCAAAAACGTCAGGAGACAGCCTAGAACTGTGGAGGAAATTGTGATGGTTGCTGAGGCAGGAAAACGAGGAGAGAAGAGCAGTGGAAAGTAATCTGCAGAGTAATTTGAGACGATGGCGAAGTTTAAATTTTATTCCGAGAGCATTTGGGAGCCATTGAGTATTTTAAATTAGGAGGGTGACTCCACGTATGATGTCTCCAGAGGAAGTAGGCTCAGTTACTTCTTCCTAAAAGCATGTTGTTAAGTATGCCTATTGGGCTTGGCCTCCAGCTTGGCTCCAGTAGTAGCCGCAATTGTCAGGTGGCATTGATAGTGTTTCCGTGCCTTCTGGTGTACCCAGCCCCAATGCCTGGCCTGGCCTCTGCTTTTAGGTGACAACTGGATCTGCAAATCTGTCCTTTCTGAAGGCCACCAGCGCACTGTGCGGAAGGTGGCTTGGTCTCCCTGCGGCAATTACTTGGCCTCTGCCAGCTTTGATGCTACCACTTGCATTTGGAAGAAGAATCAGGATGACTTTGAGGTAACCAGGCTGGATGGGACCGGGATTGTTGGCCATTTGCTCTCCAGGGCTGATAACAGAACTTGAGCCAACCTGGGTCAGTGGGCTGTCAGGGATCTCTGTTGACTTTTGTTCCTTTTCCCTTTTCACAGTGTGTGACCACTCTGGAAGGCCATGAAAATGAAGTCAAGTCAGTGGCCTGGGCCCCATCTGGCAACCTCCTTGCTACCTGCAGCCGAGATAAGAGTGTGTGGGTCTGGGAAGGTAAGTCCAGGTCCCTCTAGGTGCAATTGGAAGCCAGTGGACAGACAACCCCACTATATGACCCTGACAGGGTCAGCTCATGGGCTCCTTTCTGTTTTCTTCCCACAGTTGATGAAGAAGATGAGTACGAATGTGTCAGTGTTCTCAACTCCCATACACAGGATGTCAAGCATGTGGTCTGGCACCCAAGCCAGGAGGTAAAAGTCTGGCAAATTATCTTGGTGGGAAGGTATGGAGGGTTGTCCCCAGCCTCCTGCCCCTCAGCCTTATCCTCGTTTTCACAGGGAATGCTATCTGTGGCCAAAAGACATTAATCCCCATTACAAAGCTCCCTGGGACTGTCCTGTCCTAGCAGGGAGAAGTTTTGGAACCACAGGCAATTCTTGGGCCCTAAGTGCTGTGTTTTCTTACCGCCCCAGCTGTTAGCTTCTGCAAGCTATGATGACACAGTGAAGCTCTATCGGGAGGAAGAGGATGACTGGGTATGCTGTGCCACTCTTGAGGGCCACGAATCCACCGTTTGGAGCTTGGCCTTTGACCCCAGTGGCCAGCGTCTAGCATCTTGCAGTGATGACCGTACCGTGCGCATCTGGCACCAGTATCTGCCAGGCAATGAGCAAGGTGAGGGAACAGGTGCAGAGCTAAGAAGACTTCTCTCCAAGAAGTTGACAGTCTACTCAGGAGCTAAGACACTGATGAAGCACAGCAAACTGGGGAGGAAGGGGAGATGTGCTATGGGAGCGCACCAGTGAGTGCTAGAAGAATCAAGGAAGGCTATGTAGAAAGGTCATTTCCGTTGGAACTTGAAAGGGTATATAGGATGTTGGGATTTTTTTTTTTAATCCTCACCTGAGGGTGTGTTTTTATTGTTTGGAGAGAGAGAGAGGAACATCAATGTGAGTAAGATATATATCAGTTACTTCCTGGATGTTCCCTGACCAGAGACCGAACCCTCAGCCTTTTGGTGCAGGGATGATGCTCCAACCAGCTGAGCTACCTGGGCAGGGCAGGGTAGGGTGTGTAGGATTTCAACATAAGAAGAGAACTCTGGCCCTGCCTGGTGTAGCTCAGTGGATTGAGCATGGGCTGTGAACCAAAGGGTCGCCGGTTCAATTCCCAGTCAAGACACATGCCTGGGTTGCGGGCCAAGTCGCCAGTGGGGGCCATATGAGAAGCAACCACACACTGATATTTCTCTTCCTCGCTTTCTCCCTCCTTTCCCCTCTGAATAAATAAATAAAAATCTTAAAAAAAAGAAGAAGAGAGAGAACTCTGGGTGAAAATAGAACAGCATGAGCAAGGGCATTAAAGACAGGAAAGCCTAGGTCTCCTGCAGAAGTGGTAATTCCTTTAGGTGAAGCATAGAATATATAAAAGATTTATGGATAAATAAGGTGGGATGGGCTGGCCATTGGGTGGCCTTCAAAGGTAGGCTACCTAGTCAGAAATAGCCTGCAGCAGAAGGGTTTTTGTTTTGTTTTAAAGAATAGAACATTCCCTTCTCGGAATTCTGTAAAAAAAAAAAAAAAAAAAAGCCAATCTGGCCACAGTATGTAAGGCAGATAGGTGAAGATGGGGACAGAAGAACGAAGATAAGGACTCGTGCTGGAGGGTTGGAGTGAGGGAGGGCAAATTAGGGTCTCCTCTGCAGTGGGGCATTTAGTCCTCTGAGGTGCCCAGGACACAGATGTGTCCTGGACTCATCTCTTGTGCAGGGGTGGCATGCAGCAGCTCTGATCCCAGCTGGAAATGTATCTGCACTTTGTCCGGCTTCCACTCCAGAACCATTTATGACATCGCTTGGTAAGATCTCCATCTCCTTCCCCCATCTCCACTCTACCCCTCTGCAATTTGGAGACATTTCGGAAAAGTCAGACCTCTGTGCCCGCTTTGAGAGTGCACAGGAATAGAGAGCAGCACCTTTATTTCTTCAGAACAGGCCAGACTGGCCACCATGCTGGCT
This sequence comes from Micronycteris hirsuta, assembly GCA_004026765.1. Lineage (NCBI taxonomy): Eukaryota > Metazoa > Chordata > Mammalia > Chiroptera > Phyllostomidae > Micronycteris > Micronycteris hirsuta. Next base: position 78,091 of record PVJI01006312.1, on the reverse strand, counting down.
CAGAGCTGGCCGGCCCAGGGTCACAGGAGTGCACAGCAGACTCAGACCCAGGTTTGCACCTGTGTTAAGTTCCCAGCGAGTGCACGCAGCACTGGCTTTTGCAGGAGACCACACAGCATTGTACTATACAGAAATACTCATTGATCAAAGTGGACTCATGGCCAGGATTTCTATGGTTTGGTAAAACTGACTCTACCCTTATAGAGTCTAGAAAAGCCAATGCCGGTCATATAGTTCTGGCCCTAAGAATCTATCCCTAGGAAATAATCCTAAATAATGGAAACAGTTAATGTGCCTCTAAGTTTTATTTATATTAGCAAACATTTGGGAATAACAGAAACAGACTTAAGTGATAAAATTCAATTGCCCAATATATCACTTTTAAAGAAATGGTTACACAGACTTCATGACAAAGGAAATTGCTTATGTTAAGTGACAAAAGTGTAAGTCAGAATCTTAGGTAGTTTTTTAGGTTAATTATTTTGGGTGGTAAACCCACATGGCAGCACTGGAATGCTTAGGGGGTGATGTCTGTGGCTGTGTATTAGAGAAATTTTTTAATAAGAGATGTTAGCTGAAGCCTGAAGTTTGGGAAGAAAGCCAGCAAAGACTCTAGAATCAATATCTTATACTAACGTGCCAGGTTGGGGAGGGAGCAGCCACCAGCATATGCACTGATGCACGTGTTCCTCCCAGGTGTTCACTGACAGGGGCCCTGGCTACAGCTTGTGGGGACGATGCCATCCGAGTGTTTGAGGAGGACCCCGGCTCAGATCCGCAGCAGCCCACCTTCTCCCTGACAGCCCACTTGCCTCAGGCCCATTCGCAGGATGTCAACTGTGTGGCCTGGAACCCCAAGCAGCGGGGACTCCTGGCCTCCTGCAGTGATGATGGGGAGGTGGCCTTCTGGAAGTATCAGCGGCCTGAAGTCCTCTGAGCCACCTCTACTTAGGACAGAATTGTGGTTCCCTGGAAGATGTCATAAGACTTTCTTAGCCCAAGAGGACCTGAAGGAGCAGCCTGGCCTTCGTTTAACTTGGCTCTCTCCCAGTCAGACCTGGGTCGGTGTGCAGGGCCACAGAACCACGTGCAGTTTCCCTCCTTCAACATGGGGCTCTGAACAACTACAGAACAGCAGTACCTTGTAGTTATGCCACAGGTCTTGCTTCCCTATAGCTCACAGTGTCAAGTTGGGGGGCCGGGGTGAGTGTACTACTTATAATCACTATGTCTGTATGTGGGAGGTTTGCATCTCAGACCTTTCTGAAATTGTAAGCCTTATAGAAATAATCCCTCTGAGTCCCAAGTCATGTTTATACTATTAGGACATTCACAATTTAAAACATTTCCACGATGAGTCCTTTTCAGAAACAAGTCCTGTCTTCCGGATTTCTGACTTAAGTCCTTACATTTAAGACATTTGATAAATATTGAAGGATATATGTTTTAGTGTAGACTAGTTTAAAGACACCTCTGCTTTCCCTTAGAAACCCTCGTGTATCTTCTGTGCCTGCAGGAAATGGGAAAAAAATAAATAGGGGAGGGTGTGAATCCTAAAAGATAGACTCACTGGCCTCAGGCTATAAATTCTCAGGCTGAAAATTGGTACTTGGGTAGAGGACCAAAAAAAAAACCTTTAAGACAATAGCTTGTCATCTAAGGGACCGCAGTACACAGCACAGTACATCTATGGTGTTAAATTCTCATGGGTAGGGCAAGTAGGAAAAAGGTTTCTGACACAGCTCCTTAGGAGAATGATAATGAAAAAAGGTAGAGAGTTACTGCCATAGGTGATCACGTCTGCCAGCTCACTCAAGTTGTCTTGTGTCACCTGATGGGGGCTTTGGCTTGAGGACTGTTCCCCAAAGCTACAGACTTCATTATCTTTTTTATGCCACAGAGATAGTGACCATGGACTGAAGAGACAGCTGGGGCAACACCGAAAGCAGTGTTTCTCAGATGTGCTCTGTAGACAGATCCCCGGGAGTCCGGAGTGCCTGAGGGTCAGGGGTCTGAGAGGTGAGCTGTCGCCACGTTGGCAGCAGCACCAGCTAGTAGTGGTCATCACAGCAAAAGTACTGCCAGCTTCACTTAGAAATGTCCTTCGAGAACAAATACAAATTGTATAAATTTCTTGACCCTTGAGAACACTGCCATGTTCTGTGATGGTGGCAGCATGCAGACAGCACAGTGAAGTGTGTCGAGGAAAAGCAATTCTGTAGCTAAATTGCAAGCTGAATGAGCTATGTGCCATTTTCGTAGAAAATGACAGGATCAAAACCCGACTATTTGGCAGATGATTTCTGGGAAATGAATGAGCCTTTCACTCCAAGGGCAACTGATACAGTATTGCCAATGATCAAGCATTCAAGCAAAGATTAGAATTTTGGGAAACTTGGATAGACATCATGAGCTTGACATCTTTCCAGTATATTCATACCTCAGTACTCATCAGACCCTGTACTGGTCACATTTTGACCAGAAAATGTTTCAGCACCCGGCACTCGCTGGAACTTAACACGGGTCACGACACTGCCCACCAGGAGAAAACGCTTCATTGTTCAGCACTCGTCAGTTCCAGCATGCATCGTGAGTTCTGGAACAAAGTAACGATGAGTACCAAGGTACCACTGTGCTTAGATTCTTCTGAGATTGGTGGTGATACCAACAAATGTGATTTGTATGATGAAGTGTGTCAACAGTTGGAAGATCAGCATGATTCAGTGAATCTGCATTTTCCAAATGATTAGTGTGTGATGTTACAGAATCGCTCATGGGTAAGAGACCCGTGGCCTTAATGTCACAGTACAGAAAGCTCACTGATCAGGTTTCAGATTCCACACTGCACTTGAGAAACTATCCCTTGCGGAGTCTTATATAGTGTCAAATAGCCAGTTTCCAAAGCTATTAAAAACTCCTTCCTTTCCAACTGTTTGTATGTGTAAAGTCAGTTTGACTTAAATAACATACACAATTGCAGAAGCAACTACAAGAATCCATCTTCTATTAAATCAGGAACAAGATCTGTAAAAACATTACAGGCCATTCTGCCTGAATTTGCTTTAAAAGTAATTTTTTACAGAAAGTCAACATAAGTTATTTTTAATGTTTTTTAATTTTAAATATAGTATCAGTGGTTAATAAGCTCTTTCAGGCTCTTAATTTTTATAGTGTAAAGGGTTCCTAAGACCAACTTGTTTGCAAACAGCCTGACCCAAGGAAGTTACCCTTGAGAATCATCTTTCAATTTTATGCAGTTATTCCTACAGAAAGGGAGGCAAGAATTTGAAGAGGAAATTTTACAGATCAAGATCACAGTATCAGTGTACCAAACTTGGGCCACGTCCAGCTGGTGCACTTGTTCCTCCTGTGCTGCCTCCTTATTGCGGGGGCGGGCGGGCAGACTGTAGATCTTGAGGAACTTCTAGTCTGGGATCTCTCCCTGCAGCTCAGTCCCTGCAGTGGTGGTGACACCTGGATAACAAGGTGGGGGCCCGAGTATACTGACTAAAAAGCTGCCTAACCCTTCCTTCACACCTGCTGAAACGGCTGCCTACGACAGCCCAGAGAACAGCGTTGTCCTCCAGGAGTATTCACCCTAAATTCAGTGGCTAAATCTTTTTGACCAAAAGCCTCAGGTTAGAGAAAAGAAACTGATTTGGAATCACCGCAAAGACAAATGGTTTCTCCAATTTATTTTAGAATGTCTAGCTCTATTCAAAGAACCACCAATAACATGCCTAAAAATGCTGTACAGTTTATGCTCGACAGCTACGTGACACCTGCACACACTGGATCCAAAGCCGCAACGGCAGAGTAGCAAGAGGGAAATGGAGTGGGAGCGGGCTGGGACAGCACCTGCACTGACTGGCAGTTGTCCCTGCCCACAGACCTGGTCCCCGCGGCTGTGATCCCATACGACTGTCCGAGTCCCTAACTCAGGTTCAGCTCCTCTTTGCCAAGGCCTCTGCACTCAATCCGAGTCACTGTCTGTCTCGGCTTCTTTCACATCCACACTGAATTTGTATTCCTGGTCACATCCCATATAAGCATCACTCATGAAGTACAGAGTGTAGTTGTGGGCGCCAGTGGCCGGGGCCACGAAGTCAAGCTTCACCTAGAGAGAACAGGCAGGAATTAGGGGAGCAGGACACAGGGAGAGTACCCTGCCCCTGCCTCAGAACAAATGCTGGGCCAGTGGACACTCACCTTGGCCTTCTGCTGCAGAGTCAGCCTCTTGATAGAGATGAGACTGTTGGACTTGGCATCTCCGATCACCACCCACCAGCCCTCTTCACGTTTCTGCAGTGACCAGAAGCCGAAAATTTCAGCACATAACGCTACTTGACAGTCATATGAGTGAGAATGGTTACAAAAGTAGGAAAACAAACCAGAAAGGAAGCTTTCTAAAATTTCCTCTTGAAATTTAATTTGATAAAACTAAGATTTTGAAACGGTTATAAGGCATCACAAATGAATTCAATGTTTAAGTAGCAGGTAAACTCATTTTTTGGTTCAGGGTTACTTCCTTGTCCCGAAGTACCTTACCCATTCACTATTTGCCGCTGCTTCCAAAAGTCCACTATTAGGGACCTAGACCATGAGTTCTTCAGACACCTTTTTAAGGCACATCTGCCAGATTTAAAACAAACGTGGAGCCAAGCCTGCCCACAGAGAGGATCCATCCGAAGTGGGCCTTGCCTCTATCAAGAAACTTCTGCTCGCCACTCCACTCTAAGAAAGCCCAAGAATTCCAAATCAAAGCATCATTTCTCAGAATGTATTAAACCAGTTTGTAAAACTGAACTTAGTGTATCCGGTTTCAGCTTTCAACCTTCAATTACTTTCCCATATAAGGAATCAACTTTTCTTTCTGGTGTTAAGAAACAAGTAACTGGAAGCACAGTAAGTGGCAGTGAGAAACGAGAGAGAAGCAACACCTAGAAAAGTCCAAGTGTCCTGAAGCCATTTAATTTAAGGTGAAAGACAACTTGTGTCACTAGTCACAGACTGACAATGTTCAACTGCTATTTTTAACAATGATCAGTCATCAAAACTTTTTATAAGGAAAAAAAGTTTTTAAAGATTTTAGTTAGAGGGGAAGGAAGGAAGAGAAACATCAATGTGTGAGACACATGGATCAGCTGTCTTTTGCTCACCCCCAACTGGGGACCTGGCCTGCAACCTAGGCAGGTGCCCTGACCAGGAATCAAACTGGTGACCTCTTGGTTCACGGGCCAGTGCTCAAGACACTGAGCCACACCAGTCAGGACCCTAAACTGTTTTAGGCAGCCCTGGCCAGTGTGGCTCAATTGGTTAGAGCATGGTCCTGTAACTGAAAGACTGCAGGTTCAATTCCTGGTCAAGGCTCATGCCTAGGTTGCAGGTTCAATCCCCAGTACAGGCACCATAAGATCCCTGATCTGGGCACGTATGAGAGGTAACTAAATGATTGATTGTTTTTCTCTCACACTGATGTTTCTTTTTCTCCCTTCCTCTCTCTCTCTCTGAAAGTGATGGAAAAATGTCCTTGGGTGCAGATATTAAAAAAAAAAGTTAAGACAAAAAACCCTACAAAAGTACCAATAGCCACAAGATTACTTCTCACTCTGTGACTTGTGACTTCGTTATTACTCTAAGTCTCCCTCCTTAGTGACAATGCACCCTTGTACTCAGACTCTACCAATGGACAGAAGGCCTCCAGCAGACACCTGGAAAAGCCAACCAGCAGGACATACCTGTGGGAAGAGAGGTGCTATCACAGGACCCGTGACTTCCTCCTCCCGCTCCAGCTGTACCAGCACCACAACGGGCCCGCCACTGCAGGGGAGAGAAGCAGGGCAGCACATCAGCGCCAGGGTGGTGGGGTCACAGCATGCCAGTGGGGCCCCACAGCAGGGAGCCTGGCCCTCTGTGACTCACCTGCGAATGATGTCCTTGTCCACCACTTCGTAGGACAGCTCGATGTTAGGATAGCGGTTACAGAACCGGGCCACATCTGCCATCTGGCTGTCGGACAGCTGAAGCAGTGCGTTTCGCTCTTCATCCTCCATCTCCATGATGTCGAAAACACTTTCCACTCCCTGCAGTGGGTGTTCAGAGGTCAGGGGAGAAGAGACCACATGCTAACAAAAAATGAAACGGGCTCTAAGTGGCTGCTATTTTCCAGCCTACACAGTCAGCCATCTAAAGACATGGCTTCAGAAAGAATACATCCGGCTTTCATCAGGCTCTTTAGCATCTCAGAGTATAACACCTTCAGAGGAACCAGACAGAACCAGGAGTCTCCCCCACTGTGACTCACCCCCACCACCACCACCCCAAGTCCAGGACACTCAGCTCTCAGGCTCAGCCAGGTGTGGACCAGCTCACCTTGTCCGTGCAACGTTTGATGTGCTCTGAGGTGAAGTGTGGCAGCTGTTTCAGGTATGAATCCTTGGACCACATGGCTTGGGTGACCATCTGGGCCAGTTCCATGGCTGCCAGAGCAGGACTGAGCCACCCGTTGCTGGAGAGGACATCCACACAGGCCTGGATGAGCCGGATCGCCTGAGTGGGGTAGGAGCACAAGAGCAGGGGATAAGGGGGTGGGTTGGAACTCTCCAGCTACTTCACAGGCCCCTGTGGGTGCTCCCACCCATGCCCACAGTGCACCCACACTCTACCTTGCTAAGGATCTCCTCTGTATCTGACTGCAGCTCAGCACTCAGCTGCATTCGGGACAGGTGAGCCTGCAGAAGCAGGTTAGTCTTGACATGCGGGTCATTGAACTTAGGGTTGTTCAGCTTGTGAGGGACCTTCTGAGCCAACTGGAAAGCACAAGAAAAATATCTGGTGATGAAAACAGGTGATGCAGCCTGAGACCAGCTCTCAGGCCCAAAGCACCAACCATCCCAGGCTCACAACCCTTCAAAACTCAGAGGTGGGTGGGGGTGGGTAAGGGGGGCATGCTGGGATTTTTCTCTGGTGACAGATCCCATGCTCTGGGCACACAAGCTGTTCTCCTGAAGCCAAGGTGTCCTCACTTGCCGCAGGAGATTGTCCTCATGGTGCCGGATGGGAATGTTCTCATACTCAGCTGCGTTGGAGATGATCTCGATGAGCCCCCGCACCTTAGTCTTGGCATTCAGGGACATGCTGAAGAGCTCTGACAGACACACAAGATTTGGGAGAAGTCAAAAGCAGAATGGAGCAGGGGGGAGAGTGCACTGTCTGGACAACCCTGCCCTCCCCGGTAGTACGTCCCTCTAGCAGGCACAGGTACTAAAAGCCCGTCATCTCGTCCCAGAGAATTGCACCCCTTCAGAGCGGGGCCCCCCACAGTCAGCAGCTCTTGCCAGCCCCTCACCAATGGTGGTGTAGTTGATGTAATAGTAGGCAGCAATCATGCCCAGGTTCAGAGGTGCCACGTCCATCTCGTCCTCTATGCTGATGCACTTGGACTGCTCCAAGTCACTCAGGGTCTGCTCCACCAACTCCGACAGGTGGTCAGACAGGTGACGGTGGGAGATGCCTGTGAAGGAGAGTGGTGAGTGAGGACAGTCACAGGGAGACGGCCAGCAAGAGCTGTGAAAACCACACAAGGACAGTGTGCTCCATGGTTTGCTAACCCTGCAGGTTGTAGTAGTTGGGGTTTTGTGTCATGCGACGGTACAGAAAGGTCCAGGTGAGGTAGTCCACAGCGTCCTGTTTATTCTCAATGGTCTTGGTGACAATCTCAGCATTGAAGTGGTCATGCATGCAGTGGTCCAAGTGAGACTCTACCGGCAAGGGCTCGTACAAGAACTTCTTGAAGAAATCCTGTGGATCAGGGAGGGGAGGTGGTAATAGTCAATGACACCCTGTCACAAAAAGGAGCCAAGGGCAAGTCAATAGGAGAATGCCCTTGTGTGACAGACACAGCCAACAGTGGGCGAATGCAGCTGCAGACGAAGGAGCTGGGCCCAGGCCCGGAACGCTGGTATGTGTGCCTGTTCTCACTGGCACCACTTTCACAGCAGGAACAGAGGGTGCCCAGAGTCATGCAGGCTGAGCAGTGCAGGAAGAAGATGGAACTAGCCAGAGGATGAAGACCTCAACAACAGCAAAAAAAAAAAAAACCCAAAAGGCTACGCAACTTCCTGTGGCTAAAAGGCTTATTACAAAGCAACACAGAAAATGAAGCAAGCAGCTGACAGAAAGAATGTAAACTAACTAAAACCCCCATGAAAAGATGAAAGCCGGTGTTCTGAGAAGGCCCAGGACCGCCAGATGGCACAAAGGCCAAGACTGACCTTTTTGGAGCCCTGGCACATGATGACACAGCGCCCCTCGTCATCCTGCAGAGGTCGGTTGGCATGCCCCACCATCTGCAGCACGTCATAGATGGGATAGTCCACATACCTAGTGACAGAGAGAGGAAAGAGGCAGAGTGCATCAACACAGGCTGTGACTCCCTAACGTCAGGATAAACTGCAAACGTGGGGAGATGTGGGCACATTATAGCAAACTGGATTCATGAGTTCTTATGTTGAGGCACTAGTTTCTCTTGCTTATCTAAACATCATTGTAGTTTTCGAGTTTAAGAGTTGTGACTTTGTTGCTCAGGGTCCTCAAGTAAAAGCTACAAATCCACCCTGGCTGGTGCGCCTCAGTGGACTGAGCGCCGGCCTGTGGACCAAAAGGTAGCTGGTTCGATTCCTGGCCTGGGTTGCAGGCCAGGTCCCCAGGTGGGGGCATGCAAGAGGCAACTGATTGATGTATGCACATCGATGTTTCTCTGCCTCTCTTTCTCCCGCCCTCCCTCTCTCCCTAAAATAAAAGTTTAAAAAAATAAAAAGCTACAAATCCATCTAATGCCAAAAGCCAAGTGACTCCCTAATAAAAGATCACATATGTAAGTAAAGCTGCCCCAACCTGTTTTCATATTGATTTTTTTAATTGATTCTTTTAACAAGGGAGAGAGGGAGAGAGAAAAACACTGACGTGTTCCACTCATCTGTGCACCCACTGGCTGATTCCTGCGTGTGCCTCACTGAGAACCGAACCCGCAACCTTGGCGCACTGAGGCAGTGCTCCAACCAACTGAGCCACTTGGCCAGGGCAAAAGCTGCCCAAACTTAATAGCTGTTATTTCATGAATTATCAAGTCCCTGACTTCTTAAATCCAAACCTACAAGTAGGTTCAGACATTAGAAATAAAACTCATTTCAAAAATAACCTGCATTTTGGGAAAAATTATTATTAAGAGTTATATTATTTGAGCTTTTTCTGAGAAAAAACAAATCTTCCCACTTCTTGTCAACCCAAGGGCCAACGACATGGACCAAGTCAGTTTCCCAATTTACGAATCAAGTTAACTACATAAACCCTAAGGTTCCTTCTGGCTTGAACTCCCCAGTTCTCCACTTACTGAAACACAGGACAACTACAGAATCCAATGTGAGCCTAGGTCCTGAGACTGAAAACCCTCCCATAACAAGGCTGTGCTGGAACCTCAGCTGACTGGTGACTGCCCGAACACCCTTCCTCCTAACAGCTGGTTTCTGCGTTTGCAGGTGTTATGTCCATTTTAAGAAAGGCTCCCCTTAGCACAGAGCACAGCTGGACTCACGCGTGGATCTTGCCATTGTAGTACTGGGTATCCATGATGATCACCAGGTGCGCGGCCACACTCATACCCCAGCAGAGACTCCGAGAAGCTACCACCACCTGGATGGCCCCTGAGCAGCAGAGGGGAAAAGATGACGACATACAAAAAGATGACTACAGGGCCCCTTGGCTGAGGCAGGGTTTACTGCCTCCTGGGCAGGCAGAGACTTATCTTATTTCAGAACCCAGAACAAAGCTTGCTGGAACAAGGTCTGATATGACTAAGAAGGCGGACGTAGCACTGTGAGAGGTGGCTCCATGCCAGTGTCACCTGCTTGAGGGACTATCCTGGAGGCAATGAGGTCATCCTGGAATGAAATTCCCAGCCTATGGAAAGCTCGGCTTCCTGCCTGACAGACTGGACCTGCTCACTGGAAAGTACCAGCTCAGCCATGGGCTGGCTCAGTCTATGGCAGCAAAACTGAGCTCTCTGAGTGTGCGCCAAACCAGACAGACTCAATGGTCTAAAACTCACAGGAAGTGATTCTGGAAGGACCATCTCCACCGTGGCTACACCATCACCAAAATGATAACGTTTACACATCTGTGAGGTCTCACCACCTCGGCAAGTTGGGTGTCCTTGGAAAACCAGGTACAGAGGCTAAAGACGCTGGTCTAGAAAGCTGGGTTCTAAAATGATACAGCCTGTGTGTCTGCTTGCTTTCTCTCTAGCAAATAAGGAAAACATCTGTCCCATCAACATCACAAGATTATGGGCAGAATCAAATGTGATAACGGATTTGACAATCAGTAAAGTACTTTGAAAATGACTAGTGCGCTGCAGAGAACGAGCACCCACACCCTGAAGTTTAAGGCCTGTCACAAGCGGAAGCCCTGGAGACAATGACCTCGCTCTGTGCCACCAGGCCTTTACCTGAGCCGAAGAGCTGCTCCACCAGGCGGCGCTCCATGGGGCTGAGCCCCTCGTGCAGGTAGCCCACCCCGTTTAACAGCGTTTCCTTGAGTGTGCTGTCGCTCAGCTTCTCCAGGTATGGGATCAGGTCCTTCTCAGTGCAATGTAGGAACCTGGGCAGCAGAGGCACCGACCCAGCTCAGAGAGGCTCCCGCCCTGGCAAACACCCTCCAACGGTGCAGTCACCCAGCCCCTCCCTCATAAACAGACCACCCTTCAAGGTGGGCCAACTTCCCTTGGCCCAATTCCCCTCAGTCCCACCCCCAGAAGCCAGACCAGACAAGAGGAAGCGGACAGAGCCCGGCCCCTCCCTACCTCTGCCGCTGGATGTCCGCTGCACACGTGGTGAGGATGTCAATCGCAGTGAGGCGGGTCTGCTTACGAGACGGCACAAAAACGATGACAGGCTTCTTGGGAGAGTGCTTGGTGATAGCATGGTACACAGGCTTGGCCATGGACAGCAGGCGAGTCTGTGTGTGACTGATGTTGAAGCCCTGGGCGCCACAGAGAAAAGAGAGAGATTACAAGACCTGGTACTCTGGAGAGAAGGCCAAGGGAAATGTGAAGAGCGGATCCTACCTGGATGTGCAGCTCCAAAGGCACAGGGCGCACGTTCGGGTGGAAGTTGAAAGTGGAGGTGGCACTGCACCCCAGCCAGTGGGCCACATCCTTAGCATTTGAGAGTGAGGAGCTAAGTGCCACAATACGAATGGGCCGCTCAATCTGGGAGGAGATATAGCGCATCCGGGAGCAGATCACTTCCAAAACAGGCTGGGAGAGAGGGACAGAAGGAAGAGAAGTCACCACAGGCCCAGGCGCCACCCTCAGCCCTGAGTTACCCTTCATGCAGAGACCAAAGCCCTCAAAATGATCTCCTAGTTCCTCCTCTGATTAGGGGCTTCAACTCTTCCACAGAAGCCAATCTCTAGTATGAGTACCTTAAAAAGGCTCACATCATCCCTTTGGAATAAGGTGACAAGAAGAGTCCTCCTGGGAAAATACCCTAGTTCCTGGCCTCAGACTCAAACATGAGGAACAACGCCAAGGTCACCCTAGTCCATTGCAGCCCCCTTCTTTGCTGCGCACTCAGACCGTACCCCATTCTCGCCCCCAATGAGGTGGACCTCGTCCACCACGAAGAGGTTGATGTTCTGAACGTTCTTGCGCTGCTTCCAGCGCCGAGAAAGGATGTCCCACTTCTCGGGGGTGCTGATGATGATGTTGCCTTTGCCCAGGAGCTTCAGGTCTGTGCTGGTCTCGCCCGTCAGGAGCACTACCTTCTTGCTGAGCCTGTCCTGGAACTTCTCGTACCAATCCATGTACACCTGGCAGGCAGGCAGAGGGAGGGCAGAGAGTGTCAGGCCACGCCAGGCAACGCTTCCTTCATTACGAAAAAAAAGCAAAGGAGCTGGAGACAGATCTGCTTCTCTGTAACCCCTGAGCTACTTTATAACCCACACCTACTTTTAAGCAACGGGACGCTTCTCTTTAGTTCAGGAACTGAAGGAAGGACCAAGAAAAAGCAACCAGTCCTGCCCCAAATGACCCTGCAATTTGGGGGCTTAGTGAAGCTTAACCTGCACTCACAGATGGAAACAGCCTCTGGGAAGGCGCAGAGGTGACAGCACCCCACTGCTTACCTGTTCTGCCAGCGCCTCCATGGGGGTGATGTAGACACAGCGCCCCTCCGAGCTCTGCAGCAACATGCGCAGGATGGCAAACTCGGCACAGATGGTCTTCCCGCTGCCGGTGGGTGCCCCCACAAACACGTTGTCGTCACTGTTGTACACTGTGTTAAACACTGCGAACCGACAGAGCAGCAGCGTGAGACTGAGGAAGAGACTCAGGGCACTCCTCGCGCAGAGACGGCGGCGGCCGGCGGCCAGCACCCAGGGGCGGTGGCTATGGCCTCACTCTGCAGTAGGGCCACCCGGCTGTCCCCTCCTTAGTCTCTCTCCCACACAGAAGGAAGGAGGGGACCAACATCAAGAATTCCAGTTCCATGGAGACTTGCAGGACAACAACACACGCAAAGGAGGTCAAGTCTCCTCTGCTTCTTAGCTGGTCTTCTCAGGGACCAGGACGCAGAGCGAAAGGGCCCTGGCTGCCTTTCTCTGCTTCCAATGCTCTCGCGTTTCCTAGAGTCTAATGAGGAAAAACGGGAACAGCCTAACCCAACCCTGGCTTTGAGACCGAGTCAAAGTCCAAGTCCTGTTTATTAGGCTTGTTCAACTGAGTGCTTCTCTGCCTCAGTTCCCCACCTGTCAAATAGGACAGATAGTAATACCTCACATGTTAAATCCCTCCTAGTGTTGGTGGCAGGAGTAAAAGAGAAAAGGTCCCTCAGCTGACAGCACTCAGAACACTGGTGCGCTGTGTGAATGCAACTGCTACGCCAAGGATGAGCGGGAGGCCTCAGTCAATGCTGGACACTCTGCCCAACACCTGAGAGTCAGAGGCAGGCAGCCTCCTGAGCCTGAGAAACCACAGCGCCCCACCAACCCTCCTCAGCAAGACTCGCGAAGCAGCAAAGCAAACCTAACCCTGACCACGACTTGGGAGGAAACGACCGCGTGCACCCTTTCAGTGAGCACCCATGGACCGCCGCACCTGCGAGACCTGAGCACCCACCTTCCCTTCTGGCACAGAAAACGTCTGCTGACCTTACATGGCCTCCAAGAACACCGACACACCTACCTTGGGTCTGGATGGGGTTAAAGAAAGGAAATTTATCTTGGTAAAGGCTCTCGAAGGCGCTGTTTCTCAAGGCGGACACAGGCAAGGGCTGCAGGTCCAGAAGTTCAGTGGGAGGTGGGTACTTCTCTGGCAGGATCAGGTGTCGGAAGGAGACAGGAAGCTGGGTCTCACAAGCTGCCAGAAGAGAAACAGCAGGCAGCCCTCCTTACCTAACGGCTCCCGGAACCCCACCGTGCACACTGGAACCCCGAGGCAGCAGATGTATTGCTCTCCCCGACAAGGTCACTTGTACAGCTGCCCAGGGAGGACCTGTCCCTAAGGGGCGGTGCGGAGGAGACACACTCACATAGCCAGCGATCAGATACCACGCGGATGAAGTACTGAGGGGGCAGCGGTTCAAAGACAGGCACAAAGAATGTAATGAGGTGCTCGTCCTGGGCGTACTTGGCCTTGAGTAGAAAATACTCATGGTGCAGTATCACCTCACTGTCCACATCCTCCACGAGAATCCAGAATGCTTCCGACGAACCATGGACCTGAAACATGCACAAGCAGGAGAAATATGAGCCACTGTGGGCATGCCGCACCTCCAGCCCAGTTCTCCTCAAGATCACACTGAAGCCGGTGCCTCCACCAAGTAAAGGCTTACCTTTTCATCCCACTGGAAGTCTGGCGTGATAGTCAGCTCCACTTTCAGGGTGGAGCGGGTGATGGGCTGCAGGTGCACAGACAGCTCCAACTTGGGGAACAGGTGGACGTATTTGTGGATGGTCTTGCCCATCTTCGGCATACGAATGAGCTCCCCTGTGAGGACAAAAGAAGGCACAGGGACTGTCACCAGGCCTGCCAAACATGTCTGCACAGTGGGGGCCGCCAGGGAAGTGGCAGATTCTACTCCAGTGTGTTCAGGCCCTTCCCTTCACTCTCAGTAGAGCCCAAAGGAGTTAAAGGCCAAGACCAGGAGCTGGCCTAGTGCTTGAGACGGCATGAGAGGTAACCAGGACATTAGGGCACAAGGCTTAGAGAGACACCTGGCTGTACACCCAGAAAGAGGATAGCTTCTCACACACCTATCTCGTTATGATTCAGGTCATACAGACGCTCAAAAGGGAAGTTTTTCTTCTCAATCTTCTTCACAACTTCCTCAGGGAGCTTCCGGAACTGACGCAGCGGACACATGGACTGCCACCTACCAGTGAAAAAGACAAAATGGTTTAGTCCCTTGCGCAGGTTCTGGATCGTGGCTTCCGAGAGACTGGCCATGACCACACGAGACACAGCTGTTAAACAAGGGCATCCGGAACTGTGCCAGCTGTGGGACCTGAAGGCCAACCCTCACCACCACCCTGTGCCCACTCCCCAGCTCCACCCTCCAAGGCCTAGTTTCTTCTCAACTTTCCCCAGGTGCATGTCCAATTTCATGCATCAGGACCAGAAGTCAGGCGCACTCTACGGCTTTCCCACCACCCTCCGCCTGGTGACCCCAACACAGTGATGAGCTGCCAGCACCCAAGGCCCTTACATGCGTTTATCGATCATCTTGCAGAGGTTCAGGGTCTTATCTGTAAGCTGTGCCCAACCTCGGTTCAGGACAATTTCAAAGATGGCCCGCATCAACCGGCCTGCAGACTGGGGAAAGACAAAGCACTCCCTCTGTTAAGTCCCCACTGTCCCCAGACTAATGAAGTCACTCTCCATATACTTTAACTGCCTCACTCTGATATAACTGGCCTCACCACTCAAAAACAAAGTCCCTCTGTAATTACTCTTTCTCCCTTCATATGGTAGGTGCTTGCTAAACACAGACTAGTAAGAAAAGGCAACTTGAATTCACCACACATTTTAACCTGAAGCTCACCACGTGATTTTAAAGCTTTCTGGCTCATTTAGCATTCAAAGCTCTAGTAGTTATAAAGCCCTTTTGCCAATACTGGATTATTTTTGAGCCACAGTGGAAAGTCACTCTCTAGGGAAGCCGACACTGTGTCCTGTGAATTTCTCTATGGAGCCCTCCGGGCACTCTCTGGAGGCCCTACTTTCCCACACGCTCAAGAGCAACAAACCAGAGTGGTCGTACCACACACGCATCAACCAATGAGCCAGCTGGGGAAACAAACCTCGGCATCTCCCACGCCCTTACTAACACTCAGCCTTCTTCGTCCAAGACGCACACAGCACACAGGGGAGTGAACTGTTCAGGCCCCCTCTCCCGGTGGCACGACTCCGCCCTCACCTGCGTGACATACACCATGTCGGCCATCAGCGCAAAGCCCTCCAATTTCAGCTGTGAGATGAAGGCTTGAAGAAGCACATTGATCTGGAAAAGGCAAGGTCAGCCAGAAGGCAGCCAATCATGAACAGTCCAAGGAAATAAATCACTCTTCTGCTCTGGGCTTCTCTTGATTTAGACATTAAGTAACTACTGTTCCATATAAAAAGAACACGTGGGAAGGATGCTGGGAGGACCAAGCAGGTTAGCAAGCACAAACCCCAATCAAAGGTCCATCTTTCACAAGATTCTGAAAACCACCTCTCCTTATCCCAAGCAGGGGTGCTGGGCTCACCTTCGCACTGGGCTCCTCGATGCTCTCCTTTACAGGGATGGGCACCCTCTCCAGCAGCTTCTGCAGCTCCAGCTTCTCCTCCTACCACAAAGAAACAGGTCAAGGAAATGCCAGATGGCCTAAGATCTTTTAACCCACCCAGCAACTTGGCGGTACCAGCTACCTGTCCCAACATGCTATGCACTCACCTCTCTCACGGTGATGTTCTTGAACTCTGAAGACAACGAGAAGACTCTGAAAAGCTCAATCTCACTCAGAGTAGGCTTCAGCAGCTGGTTGTAGGTCTGCACTGTGTCATTGGTGATGTAGTAGTGGCTGGCTATACGACCCAGTTCCGTCACCTATGAAGAAGGAAGACGCAATCCAATGCAAGCATTAACAGGCTGCGACCTCTCACTGCACACAACAGGAACCCACTGGTGAACGCATCACAATACAAGTGCCTGGCCCAAGCACATGAAGAAAGATGGCACAATAACCTGACCTACAGTGAACTGACACCCACACCGAAAAGACAGATAAATTAGCCACCTCCACTCACGTTCCAGAAAGGAGACACTGTAAATCAGCACGGTGCAACTCCACCTGCCTTCTACAGTTCCAAGCAACAGGCATTAGGCAGGGCTCAAATTTAAGAGAGTGATTTGAAAATGTCTCCTGGGATGATGATTTCTGTTGAGACCTCTGCTTTCATCCCTCAGCCTACTCACCTGGAAGTTGCCTGTCTTCTTGTCATACTTGACCAGATTGTTCTTATCCAGCATCAAGGCAGCAGTATGCACCAGATCCAGTCGGCGCTGGTCCAGCAGGGGGTCTCCCTTGAGATCATCATGAGAAATGCCATACAGGGTTGGGGATCGGAGCATTCGGATATATAGGTAGGCATAGCCCAGCCAGTTCACCGCATCCTACGAGAGACAGCTCCTGGGTCTTAGCATTGAGGACTGGTGTCCAAATGAAAAGCTCCCAAGAATCATTTGAAATTAACTTCCAATTGTAAGAATGTGTATTATGTATCTTCTGAGGATTTACAATATTTCATTGTGAAAAAAGGAGTCCTTTCTAAGATCTTTTAACAAGGGAAACTGTCAGCCAGACCCAAGCAGTTTGGGACTGTTCGTACTGACGCTGGAGGACCCTGGGTGCTGGTGGCCCGCAGCACCACAGAGACCATTCCACTCCTGGTACCCTGGCTTCTCTGGAGAAGATCAGGGGTGCCGAGAGCAGCACCCTCCCTACCTTTGCATTCTGCACGTTGCCCAGCACGATTTCCGCGTTGAGCATGTCAGGCAGCTTTGACACCATCTGGCTCTCAATAGGAAGCTGCTGGTTGAGCAGAGACAGGTAGTACTGAAGCTCCCCATGAGAAGTGATAAGTATACCTTCACCCTTGGTGTCATACTGGGGTCTTCCAGCACGTCCCAGCATCTAGAGCAGAGAGAGCAAACAAGAGGGCTATGGCCACAGGGCTGTTGGGTGGGATTCTAGGTTCCTCCGTTATAGACCCTCGCCTTCCGTCTGCCCTATTTTCAGCACCCTTGCTTTCTGTACACGGGGTGCTCTTCCCCACCAAGAACAGACTCAAAGGATCTGTACCTGCAGAATGTCCAGTGCCCCCAGTTCTGTCCAGCGCCCCTTCTCTGGACTATACACTTGGGTGCCTTTGATGATGACTGTATGTGCGGGGAGATTCACACCCCAAGCCAGAGTTGCTGTGGAAACCAAAACCTACAGACGCAAAGCAAGGTGAAAAGGAAAACAGATGTTACCACCAGAGGGTCACCATCCCCAGCTTCTCTAGGCGCCCGGCTCCAGAGGTTCCAGCAGCACCAAGGCGGGTCCCGTCCTTGTCGGTGTAACACCACAGTAAGGAAGAAAGGGGTCCTCGGACGCCTCCTCTATTTGAGAAAGAACCTTTTAAGGTCCTACAGATACCGAGGCGGCAGAAATACAGACCTATGTTAATCAACTTAGGGTTACCAAACACACACACACAGGCTCTCCCAGGAGAGAACGTGAACAAGGAAGGCCCTGACTATGTGAGGCCTTATTTGGCACTATCTGGAGTCACCAACATGCTATGCTTCTAGACAATTCTTTTTTTTAAATTTTTTTTTTAAATATTTTATTTATTTATTTTCAGAGAGAGGAGAAGGGAGGGAGAAAGAACAATGTATGGTTGCCTCTCACATGGCCCTCACTGGGGACCTGGCCTGCAACCCAGGCATGTGCCCCGACTGGGAATCGAACCGGGACCGTCTGGTTCCCAGCCCGCGCTCAATCCACTGAGCTACACCAGCCGGGCCTTTTTTTAAATTTTTAAATTACTTTACTGTTGTTCAATTACAGTTGTCTGCATTTTCTCCCCTCCCCTCCCCTCCCCCCACCCCTTCCAAACCCGTCTCCCTCCCTTGCTTCCACCCTCCCCCTTGGCTGTCCATGTACTTTCTTAAACTCACTCACCTTCCTTCCCCCAGGCAGTACGTGAAGAGCTAGGAAAGGTGAGATCACAACTGTGCCTACCACAACTCTCTGACGTAGGCTACCCGAGCCATAAACAAAGCACCAGGCACAAACGTCCAGCACGACCTTGGACACTTTGGGTCTTCTGAACTCTGTGCTTTGTCCGCCCTCACCTGAATGTGTTTATCAGCAAACAGATCCTCCACAAGTGTTCTGTCAACCCTGGTCATGCCCGCGTGATGAATAGCAAAGCCATAGGGCAGAAGATCCTTCAGCTCCAGGTTCTGTGGAACAGAAAAAAACAGGTGATGAGGTAAGCCTTCCTGTGAGAACTCTCCCAGAGAGGAAATCTCTTCACATGGGACCCTCCCATTACCTGCTCTATACAACCACATCCAGACGATCAGCCTTAACTGGTGTGAAACAGCAGCAGGAGGGTACAGTCCCGAAGGACCGTCTGGACAACCTTGGATTGAGGCAGCGCCCAGGTAGGAATGGGAGAACTGGCCTGTGTCCCCTCACCTTGCACTGCTCGGCTTCCGTCCGAAGGACTTCTGTGGAGGCAGAGCCCTCTCTCAGAAACAGACCCAGGGTGTCCTTCTCTAGGCACATGTCCCGGATGGCCCTGGCCGTCTTCCCAGTCTCCTTCCGGGAGTGGACAAACACTAACACCTAAACAGAAACCAGGTTTGCCACAGTCAAGAGACACAGCTCCCACAGTCCCTCCCCCAGCACCAGCAGCAAGAAACAGACTGGAACCGTCTTAAGGCCAAAAGCAGCGGTCTTGAAAAGGAGCCATGGCAGGAATGGACTCTCTCAGAAGCCTAAACAGGGCTGGTAAGACCCTAAAAGAATGAACCATCCAGTACAGGGAGATAGTCCTGGAACTGGGAAACCAAACTAACTCACAGCACTGTATCATTAACAGCAAGTTTACATACAACAAGAATGCAAATTCAGGAATCTAATTAAGAATTTGTGTTCAGTAAGATTCTAAGCCATTTGAAGAATGTGTCTACAAAATAACAGCTAAAATATTTATGAAATAACAGGCACTGGCCTTTATAAAAGGATATTAAAAAATAAGTCTCAGGCTCTGGCCGGCGTGGCTCAGTTGGTTGGAGCACTGTCCCATAAGTGAAAGGTTGAGGGTTCAATTCCCGGTCAGAGCACATACCTAGGCTGCAGGTTTGAGCCTAGGTCCAGGAGTGTACAATCCCTAGGGAAAATCAACGCTTTTCTCTCACATCAATGCTTCTCTCTCCCTTCCTCTCTCCCTCTCTCTTAAAAGCAATGAAAACATGTCCTCGGGTGAGGATAAAAAAAAAATGAGTCTCAGTATGAGACAAGGACCATTTTGTAGGAAATAAAGTCCTCCAAGTATTTAGTGCCAAGAAAAGATGTCTCTTCATCTAAATTCATCTCTTAACCTAAATTCAATGCTGTTTACCTGACAAAAATATATAATCTGTCACTTTTCCTTGGTTTTTGTCTTCGTTAACACGGCTAAAGCCAATTTGCAATTGAAAAATCATATCATACTTTATAGTCAAATGCCCTTTCAGTAACTTCCAACTTTATTTTTACTGAGTTACATTTCAGTGTGAGCCCCCAGATCTTTTACGGAAGAAACCCTTGATAATGCAGATAGAAAGACCAACTATCTGAACCTCAGAATTTCTTTTTTGCGTTTTTAAATTACAAACTCAATTTCTTTATTGGTTTATATGACTATTCAGGTTATCTATTTCATCTAGGCTGAATTTTGGTAGTTGACAGTTTTTGAAGAAATGGCCCATTTCTTCCAGGTTGTCAAATTTATGTGTAACAAGTTGTTCAGAGTATTCCTTTATCATCCTTTCAATGGCTACAGCTTCCGTAATATCTACTTCATTCCTGATATTGGTGGCTTGGGTTGTGTTGTCTCTATCTTTGCCTAAAAATAAATCTTGCCTAATTATTAGTAAACCAAGAATTCAAAAGAACCGAGTTCAAGAATGATATGAACCCACAGACAGACCTGATTTTTTCCTGCATGTTCCATGATCTTCTCATAGACTATTTCATTCATGATCTGGAAACGCTTGATAGCTTTTTTCTCTGTGATGCCTACATAAGTCTGTTCCAGAGGCACTGGGCGGAAGCTGGAAGTTCAACAGTTAGACAAATGAGGTTTTGGCATAGAACATCAGGGAAATAAATGGTCCTTTTCACTGCCCAGGAGCAATATTCCTATTGTTGGAGTCATACCACATCAAAGCCCAAAGGCCCTTCTAAAACCCATTGCAACAGAGCTCCATGGCAAAGGGGAAAGGCAACAGGAAGGTCGCCTCATTCGATTTCTCCCTGTCTCCTCATACCTGTTGTCAAAGTAGAAGAGGCCCTTGGCAGGATCCACACGCAGAAAGGTGGCCACATCTTCATAGTTGGGGAGGGTGGCACTAAGCCCAATGAGTCTTACATCCTCTTGGGTCATCTCAATGTTTCGGATGGCCCTGGCCACCAAAGCTTCTAAGACAGGGCCTCTGTCATCGTGGAGAAGATGGATCTCATCCTAAGGAATGGAGAGCAGCAAATTACTTCCAGGACTAGAGAAATGGAGAAAATCTGACAGTAGTTGTGTTTTGTAGGCACATGCCTAATATGCCAAATAAATAAGGGATCCTGCCCTGGCTGGTGTAGCTCAGTGGATTGAGCGCGGGCTGGGAACCAAAGGGTCCCTGTTCAATTCCCAGTCAGGGCACATGCCTGGGTTGCAGGCCAGGTCCCCAGTGAGGGCCATGTGAGAGGCAACCATACATTGCTGTTTCTCTCCCTCTCTTTCTCCCTCCCGTCCCCTCTCTCTAAAAATAAATAAAATCTTAAAAAAAAAAAAGTCAGAA
Source organism: Micronycteris hirsuta (assembly GCA_004026765.1). Taxonomy (NCBI): domain Eukaryota; kingdom Metazoa; phylum Chordata; class Mammalia; order Chiroptera; family Phyllostomidae; genus Micronycteris; species Micronycteris hirsuta. The sequence goes on along the minus strand of PVJI01006312.1, from coordinate 56,942 downwards.
AACCTTGCATTAGAAGTAAAATTCTTAAATAAATAAATAAATAAATAAATAAATAAATAAATAAGGGATCCTAAGACACAGAAACCAAATGATGAGACAAAATTCACCATCAACACCTCCACCCCCAGGAAATAACATTACCTGCAATAAGCTGCCTCACTACAGTTTAGTAAAACCATGTTTTATAGGAAGAAAATCTGATACTTCAGGTAAAGTGGTTCATAACTTCATACAAAGGTTATTTTCTTTATTGAAAACGAAGCTTCTGATCAAACCACATTTATATCAAATAAAGGCTTCACTTCTGGGCTGATACCTTCAGCAAAAACAAAAGATACTGTGCATCAAATGGTGAGTTCACAGGGCCTAAGGCTGTGCTGCCCATATTTCAGCATGGAAACAAAGCAGCAGGGGACCTCATTAAAATGCACACAGCATTTCCCTGGCTGTGGGGTGGGGCCAGGGACTCTGTATTTCTACCAAGACTTTGGGTAGCAAAGCTCTAAAGCAGGAGTTAGCAAAGCTTTTTCTTCTTCTTAATTTATTTTTGTTCAATTACAAATAATGTTGTCTGCATTTTCTCCCCACCACTCCCCCCCACCCCATCCGAACCCACCCCCCTCCCTTGCTTCCACCCTTCTTTTTCTTTTTAAAGATTTTTATTTTTTAGAGAGAGAGGAAGGGAGGGAGAAAGGAAAAGAAACATCAATGTACAAGATAAACATCAATCAGTTGCCTCTCACTTGCCCCAACTGGGGACCTGGCCTGCAATCCAGTCATGCGCTCGGAGAGGGAATGGAACTGGCAACCTTTCAGTTTGCAGGCCAGTGCTCAATCCATTGAGCCACACCAGCCGGGGAAGCAAGCCTTTTCTTAAAGTGCTGGACAGTCAATACTTTAGGTCTGTGGGCTACAGTCTCTGTTACAAATACTCAATTCAGTCACTGTGGCACAAAATCAGCTGTAAACAGTATCTAAACAATAGGTATGGCTGTGTTCCAACAAAACCAAAACCACTAGCCACAGCCTGCCAGCCCCTGTTCTAGAACACCGAAAACCAACATGTGAGCTCTTCCTTCTACTTTCCCAGACAACTTCAACTACACTCACACTGAGTCACTGGTCCCCAGGCACTTCTGCTTCTATGGGACACAATATCCTGACTCCTTACTCATTCCCTCTGAGAATGGACTATTTATATTTATAAATCCCACTGATGTTCTAGGAGAACATAATTAGTTTTTTGTTTGTTTACATGTATCTCAAAATATTTCAGACATCAATCACTGTGCACCTACTGGGAAATTTTCAGTGAAGTGCAGGTTATCATTTAATGGTAAAAGCAATGCTGACAACGGAGGTCATTACAAAAGCCAGTAACTGGAGAAAAGTTCCTGGACCAGACTCATCTCTGTGCCCCAACAAGTGCCCCTTGCTCACCAGAATGATGAGGCGCACGAGCTGGGTGTAGGTGCGCTCCCCACCCTTGCGAGTAATGATGTCCCACTTCTCAGGGGTGCAGACGATGATCTGAGTGGCGCTGATCTCCTCCTTGCACAGCTGGTGGTCGCCGGTCAGTTCTGCAACAGTGATGCCATATGTGGCCAGGCGCTGGGTGGAGGAAAGGCATGTCAGGCAAGAATGCCTGCAGGGTGCCTTGGCACCAAACTCTCTGAAAAGTCTGAGCACAGGGTACTGGAAGTAGGTATGAAGCCATTAGAGAAATACCAGATGAATGAGATCAACCATATGAACAAATCCAAGTTTACACTTGGGAAAATATAGCAGACAAAGGCTCTCTGGGAGCTCCTCAAAAGAGGGGGAAATGGAAATGTATAGATCACAGGATGTGGACTAACATCAGCAGGTCTATTATCAATGCCAGCCACGTGAGGGCTTCCTAACTACGCCAACGATGCCCACGAGAACTGGAGAAAACTGCTATGCAGAGGATGACAGAAAGACGACAAATCCTTGCAAAGGCCAGGACAGGCCAAACACATGCTTGGTTCAGAAACACTCTGTACCTGAGTCAAGTACCATTTCTGAAATGGAAAAAACACCATCTGAGGCATTGCAGAGATGCCGATACAAGAAGCAATGAAGCACTGGGCCTGCCCCGAACCTGTGATAGCGCCACCAACATCTTCTGGAGGTGAGTTCTGCCCTTACCTTTCCGAAGCTGCCCACCATCTCCTGCACCAAGGACCGCATGGGAGCAATGTAGATGATCTTGAAGTCGTCCACGTTGATAGTGCCGTCCATGTTAATGTGCTTCCCGATCTCCCGGAGCATGCACATCAGGGCCACGTTGGTCTTACCAGCTCCCTGAGATAGAGGTCAAGGATGAGTAGGCCCGTTTACCTGGGAATGCTCACTGCCCTAACTCCCAAGGGCTCAAACCGGAGACTAGAACACATCCTGAGACTTTATTCAACATTTAACATCTCTTTCACAAAGAATGAAGATCTGAGGTATACAGGAAGAGACCAGCCCTCCTGCCACCATAAACAGACACCACATCCCACAGGAGAGCAACAGCCAGGGCGGTGCTTACAGTGGGAGCGCACAGCAGCAGGTTCTCATCTGTCTCCAGGGCGGCCCGGTAGAGCTTACTCTGGATTCGGTTCAGCGTTTTGAAGCCCTCAAATCCAGCCTGTGCATACTTGGGCAGCTTCTCTACTGGGAGCAGTTGCTGAAAGGAAGAGGCACTAGTATTATACTGGCAACACCCTGAGCAGACTGTGTTCTTGAGGGATCTCCAGAACTACATTTCCTGGCAAGCTCCCGGTGTACTCTTCACTAAGGACCAGACCAGAGGGATCAGTATTATCCTCTAGGCTCAAAATCAAGAGAGAAAAGCTTGCACTTCTGAAATAAACTGCCTATGAGATGAGGCCACATAGCGGTCAATGGGCTGAAATCCAAACTGGAAGGAAGGTAACCTGGGGAGAAAATTGAGAGAAGCAATTAACTCACTTCCTCTGAACCAAAGGGCTTGGGTTTCAGTGCAGGCACATGCACCTCTTCGTAACCCTTGCGCTGGCGACGAAAGGATCCATCTGGAAGCTGACAGCGTTTGTTGGCCATGAAGTGGCTCCCTTGGGTGAAAACCAGGTCCTCTAAGTCCAGAACCTGTCTTGGAGCCAACGCCTGCAAGGAGGAAAAACAGCAATACAAAGGAAGTCAGGAGGCTGAGCAAATGAGCTTCTGTCCACCACAGCCTTGGAAAGGGCCCTGACACCGACCTCCCCACCCTGGTCCAGATCCATGGTTTCCAGGTCGCTGTCCATCCGGGACTGCCGCACTCGCTCCCTCCGGGACCGCTCCTCCTGTGGCAGGGAAGACAAAAAGGGTGATGGCTTGTCAGCATTCTGGGCTCCAGCCCTTCTCAGTCCCTCCTTAGCTGATGTGACTCATGGCTGCTGACCAGTTAAGTCCCAAGACAGAAAGTCAGCCATTTATGTTCAGACACTTCCCAGATGATGAAAGCAAGGAAATGGACTTTAATGGGACAATGCATAGTGTATGGGTTTCAAACAGACGGTCAACAATTCAGTGTCAAGGGCTCTCCCTCTGTTCAGCAAACTCATGTCCTTTCCTCTATTTTCAGGATACCATGATTTTGTATGTAAACAAACAAGAAAAGGCCCACAGTGAGAGCAAAGACAGCCGGTCAGAGGTCTCTCGGCCACACCAATGTGAATTTATAAATTCTAATATGTACCACTGACAAACCTCAAAAAATTTAGAGAAATACTTTACTTCTTCACTTTCCTAATAATACGCATTTAACCTTATGCTGCAATCTTCTAATTAATGTCTCTTCTAAAGCAAACACTATAGCTCTGGAATCAGAATAATCAGCCTAGCCCTTACACGGATCAGATCCTCCTTCTCTGTTTCATGGAGCTGGTAGAGAAACTTTGACAGCTCTGGATCAGCTTCCATCTTTCCCATGATCCTTTCCTTTTCAGCTTCACTCTGTGCACTGGCCAGCAAGGTACAGTATAAAACTGCCAACAGCAAAAGGAGAAAGAGGTGAGGAGACAGTGAATGAAAAATGAATGAAACGTGCAGCAGCTACGAAGGCAACAGTCTCCACCACACACATGCACGCACGATGCAGAAGGGGCCACTGTATACTCACTCATCATCCTGTGCTGCCGGAGCACTTTAATAAAATCGAAAGTGTTGAAACCAAGGAGCAGCACCAGCTGGTTTTCACACTCCCGATCATCACTGGCCGTCTGCAGAGAAGGTAACGCCAGGATTAAAGACACAGCCATCTGCTTCATACACTGCCCCACCCCCTAAGATACACTAAATGCAAAAATAAGACCTTGGCCATACCTTTAAGATTTCCAGCACTTCATCTGCCTTCTTCTGAGACACAATGGCATCATCATAAAAGCGACTGAGCTGCCGCTGTAGCCAAAATGCATCGATGTCCCGAGGATGCAAATCCTTCTTCTTAGAACTCATCAGCTCACCAGAGGCTACAAGCTGCACGAAGAGCAGGCACTGAGCTCACCATGTCTCTGCCTGCCCCAACTACTTTCCCACCACCCCGCAACAGAGCTCTACTTGCCACCTGTAGCCCACCTTCTATTGAGAACTTTCCAGAGGAAAGAAAAGTCTGCTGTACTGAATTCGAGAGCACACCAAACTAAGATCTCATCAACACATGACTTTGGGAGGGAGGATGCCTGACTGAAATCTTAAGAAAATCAAGACACTAAGTGTTTGTTATCGTCTCCCCTAAAAGGGAGCTCAATAAATGGTATCACAGGACCTCCGTATGGGAAAGAACCTGGCCTGCAACCACGGGCAAAAGCAGACTTTACTTACATTAGCCGAGAGGGTGCAGCGCACCACAGCTTCATCCCCTTCCATGTCGTCATCAGAGGCCTCTTCTCGAACCTCCCCATACACATCCTCATCGCCTTCCTGTGGAGAGAGCCCCGACCCCAATCCGTGACTTGGAACTGATTCTGATATCCCCACAGATTCTCTCCCCTGAATAACGTGGTTAGAGCAATGGCTTCGGGTGACAACAACAGCCTATTGAGACCACGGTCAACCTTAGCCGGAGTACATTTAATGGCATGACCTCTCTACTCTCAGTCCACGTGGCATGGCTTCATTAGGTGCTTCTACTCTTTTTTGTTTCTCACCTGAGGATGCCACAAAGGCGATCAATGGGACTACAATCTCTCTCACACACATACAATCAATGCATGCTAAAGAAGAGCTCACAGCAAGCAGGAGAGAAGAGTTACACAGGAGAAACATGCTTTGATCCAGAAGTGCAGACCACACTGGGCTTGCTCACCAGTCTTTACTACACACTGGCTCACACCATTCCGTGGACTCAGCACAGTATTATGTTTAAAGCAGGAACTTAATAATAAGCACTTGTTATATGAATGAGTTCTATGAGCAAAGCCTTCTTTCAGGTTCTTGCTACTTAAAATCTACAATTCTATTAACTATACTGCAGGCAGGAGCTTAGCAGTCAAAATATTTCACTCATTTGCTAGGTGGACAAACTGAAGCAAAATGACCTGCCCAAGATATAAGACCAAAATTCAGACCTGGCTGCCAGCTTGGTGCCCTCTCCTGACTCTCCTGTGCTGCCCCTTCTTCCCGTCCTAGCACACAGAATTCCAAGGCCAGCATTTTACCTCCTGGGGCCAGACTCACACACTAAGAATTCTAGGGCAACTTTGCAAAGACTTTCAAAAGCCCCATTTGTTCCTATTTAGTTATATTTAAGAAATTATGATTAGGTGACAAACCTCAGTGGATGCTGCAACCGTTACTTATACATCCATGTACAAAACATGCCTATGCTCTTGGGCAAATGTACATTCTTTTGAAATTGGCAGTGGGACACAGCTCCAACCAGGGGGACACTATCACAGCAAGGTTAAAATGCAGTAAAATGTGGTAGCATACACCTTCACTAAAGGTATACACTGTACTTACCTTTTTCTTTCTGCTGATGCACTTGGTTTAAATTAGTATGTTAATTTATAATTATAAGTTTAATTTGCTTTGTAAAACCTGAAGATGACCATAATTTTTTAGCAAAATAACACTTATGCCCAAGTTTGACACCCATACGACACCATCAAGTTTATCTGGCTTCAGTCAGGGAGCTTCCTTACACTAGAACAATTTCAAAAAACAAGAATAAACTAGGTCCACTTGTTTTAACACTCACCTCCTCATCAGACTCAAACTGTACATTCACACCATATGTCTCATCAATGTTGTCATCTGAAACAATGAGATTAGAGAAAGAGGGCAGTGACCAGTTAGTGAACTGAGGCACTACGGAGCACATTTCCTCACCAACTGCCTGACTTGCCTCTCCTCAGGATGGATCTCAGGTCCAAGGACTCGACACTCATGGATCAACATTAAGAGTCATCTGTACTGCCACCAGCCAGGCCTCCTCCGACCTGCCAAGCTTGGGTACAACCCCGCTCTGCTTGCTCAACCACTTGCACACCCCAGGCTCTGCCCAAGTTTTCCCCATGTTCTATACAAGAAAAGGGTCCAGAGTAAGAAATGGCTTCTATACTAGGGATTCTGGTATCCATCAATCGTAACTCCTCAATGAACACCAAACAGAGTATGGGAACTGACACATTCAGGTGTTTTAATGACTGAAGCTAGAAGATCACATTTAGGGGTCAACAAGTGACCAGTTAATACAATCAGGACATAAAATGCTCAGTTACCCATATTCTGGATTTCCTTGTCTCCGCCGTAGTCTGTGATCTTTTTACCCAAGTTCACTAGCACATGGTATCTGGTATCATCTGTCTGCCCCAGCAATAGGTCAATCTCCTTTCTCCTTTCCTTGTCACGAAGCTTTTCATTCTTTAGGACTGCTAGAACTTCATCAGCTGCCCCACAAAGAATATCACGTGGCTGGTGGCAAAAAAAAAAAAAAAAATTTAGAACAATGACAGGCAGAACATCACTGACCAGCATTATGTGACAACTGGATGTGAAGAGTCATACATCTTTAAAATCTACATCCAAGATTATGATCATTTCATTAATATAAATAAAAAATGCCACCAGGTTACACAATTGAAAGAAAACCCGTTTTAAAACCATTAGGTAGGTGGTCTTAGGAAGCAGGACACGAATTCCACTGCCGCCTGCCACACTTCTCCGGACGGCAGAGGCACTCCAGTCTTCACTAGCTGCCCAACTTTTGGTAATTCTCTGTCCTCACCTCCTGCAGCACCCACCTCAACCAGAGCCTCTCCAGACGCATAAAGCTCATGTATAATGGTTAAGAGCCGATTCTGGATATTGGCTACCTGGTTCTTATCCTGGCTCTGCCAAATACAACCTTTGCAACTTGGGAAAGTTATGAGCGATTCTATTCTTTGCCTCTTATCGCTCTTCAATAAAATAAAAAATGAGTATTAATAGTACTTCATCATGGAGCTAACATGAGAACTGTTAAGAGAGAAAATACATAAGGTAGTATCCCAGATAAATAAGTACTCAGGGAATATTAGCCACTTCTGCAAACTGGCACAGCCCACAGAGGAACCTCCACAGACAAGGTTCTTTCTGACGGCCGCCCTACAGTTGTGACTTTCTCCTTCTCCAAAACCATGACTTCTCCTTCTGGCTGCCTCACCTGGTCCCCAAGGGCAGCCTGGATGAAGCTGAGCAGCACTTCGTAGGTCTCCCGGGTCTCTTTGGTTTTGGGCTTATAGATGATGCCTACCATCTCATCGATGCCCTCCGAGAGCAGAGTGTACCCCTTCATCTTGTTGATATCATGCCGGTCCTCATCACGCTTTCTTCGCCTAACAGACATGTAACATGACAGTGAAGCAGCAGAACCTTCCCTCCCAGAGGCAAGACTAAATCAAGCCCACCCTTCTCTCCTTCTCAGCTTCATGACACACAGGAAATATTTAAAAACATAAATCTGTACCTCAAAACATAATTCTCATTTGGCCTTACTCACTTGCAGGACTTGTTTCTTTATAGGAACCCAATAATAGAAAGAGTCCTCTGTCATTCTCTCACTGGACGCACTGAACATTACAATGAGACATCTCATTCATTTAAAAAACACAACCCTTTTTGCCCTGGCTGGGGTGGCTCAGCTAGTTGGGAATGTTGTCCTGAGGACCAAAATATCATAGGTTCAATTCCCAGTCAGGGCACATGCTGAGGTTGAGGGATTGGTCAATGGTCAGGGCACAAGAGGGACAGCTGATCAATATTTCTCTCTCAAGTCAATGTTTCTCTCTCTCTCTAAAAGCAATGAAAAACTGTCCTCAAGTGAGGATAAAAAAATAAAAAATTAAATTAAAAAAAAAACACCTTTTTATTTTGTGTGACATTATACAATGGGATTTTGACTGGTTTTTCAAATACATTTTCTTTTTCCAGCCAGAGAAACTGTAGCACCAAAGTAATCTACTGCCATCAATTCCCCCAAAATTATAACAAAACTGGAAAAAAAGTCATACTTTGCAAAGTGGAAAACCAATGATGTTTTCACTCATTTCAAATGCAACTACTTTAATTAAAACGGGGGCTAGGAACCTTTGAGACATCATCGTAGAAGGAGGAAAACATATGACCAGGGTCAAAAAGTAATAGGAAGATGAAAATGACATTATTTTTTAAGTTTTGAAACATATCCCCTAAAAAGTAAAAAATAACAAAAAACCTGTCATTTATACCATGGATGCTTGAATATTGGTTTATAAAAACAAAAGTAGAAAATGGGCAACAGCAGAGGAAAGAAGTAGGGATGGGATGTTAGTAATGGAAGAAAAATAATTACCGAGACAAATGAACAGCAAGGGTTGTGAAGATGTCACGAAAAAAATTAAAATCTCTCTATGGACCAGAAATACATATGTTAAAAAGAGGTCTAGCCCTGGCCGATGGCTCGGTTGGTTGGAGCAGGCCCCCAGACACCAAAAGGTTGAAGGTTTGATTCTTGGTCAGGGCACATGCCTATGTTGAGGGTTCAATCCCATCAGGGTACATGCAGGAGACAACAGATTGATATTTCTCTCAACTGATGTTTCTCTTTTCTCCCTCTCTCTCTCTTTCTCTTCCTCCCCTGCCCCTTCCTATCTCTAAAATCAATAAATGTTTTTTTTTTAAAGAAAAAGGTCTAAAAGTTGGACTCTGCCCTACACACACCAGTAGGTGCCCTGTCTCTGCCAGCAATGGCCATGGCCCCATCTCTGGTGGCACCCAACCCTCTTCCCACAGTGCTGAAGGCAGAGGGCCCACCACCAGCTCACCGCTGGCCTCTCCTCCTACTGGAAAGATCCTGGTCACTGGTAATGCAGGGTGCTGCGCTGTAACAGTTGCTCATTTGGATTGAGTAAAGGTTTTATTATAAGCTCAAAACCAGCATTACAAACATAGGAGTATTTTCTGCATTGTGTGCTATTCCCCAAAAAGAGGGAGACCTTGGATTGTATAAAGGGAACGGTGCAATGATTCAAATCTTTCCCTATGCATTTGAGCGTTATAAAATGTTAATTACTACAAAGCTGGGATTTTTCCAGTCATGTATACAGATTAATGGATGGATTCACGGCAGCTATGACAGCAGTTTTCTGTACTTACCCTCTTGTCATGGTTAGCGTAGCCCAGCATTCCAAGTGAAAGGCGAACACACTTACACAGAATTATTCATGCAGTCAAAAGAATTTTTGCAAAGGAAGGTGGTTTCCTTGGATTTTACAGAGGCCTAATGCATACTACACGGAGGAATGGCTCCATATGCAGGCGTTTCATTTTTTACTTTTGCTGCCTGAAAGAGTAGCAGGCTTGCCCATGCTCCTATCCTTAACAGACCTGCATCAGAAAACTCACATAAACTTACTTTGCAGTGGCATTGCTGGAGCAATAGCACAGACTATGTCCTACCCATTTGGTGTACCTTGTAAGTGAATGCAATTAGGAACTGTTATTCCAGAATTTGAAAAGTGCCTTACCATGCAGGACACTATGCGTACATCTATGGACAGCATGGAGTTCGGAAAGGATTATGTTGTGGTTTATTTCTGCACTACCTTCACTGCATTCCCTCTCAAGCGGTGGCTTTTACAACACATGAACTTATAAAGCAGTTTTTTCACCTCGATTGAAAAAAAGACTGTGATTTCCTTTCCTTAAATTCCCAGAGAGAGAAATAAAATGTTACTGTAATTTTGGGCAGAACATACTCGAAGAGGGATATTTATCTTGCCACTGGTATTACTTTAGTACTTGATTATTTTATTCATCACAAACCAAAACTGCTTATTATACCTTTTGATGCCAAAAGTTACACCGCAGAGCCATGAAAAAAAGTCCTAAACTGATGCTGGCGAATCAGTTAGGGGTTTTGAAAACATTTAAAGATGTTATTCAGAAGTACAACTAAGTTAAAATGGGACTTGAGAGGCTGCCATTAACTTTATCATGCTGTTCCAAGCTTTCAATTATAATAATAATTTTCAAGGACTCTAAATTGGTTATTATTATTCCAACAAATATGCTTTGCAGCAGAATGATGGGAACTTAACTTTTAAGTTATATAAACCATAGCTTAGAAGTCAGCATTGAAATATTATTCTCCTTATGTCTCTTCATAAAATTCTGCTCCATTGGATAAAAGACAATTTTTCTCTTCATTTAAAAAAATAAATAAACACTGTATTTAAAAAGTAGTCATAGAGACCCAATAATAAATGAAGAATTTTCAGTTATTGCTTAAATGTTATTAGCAGGTATTATGACAGATTTAAATATTTTTAAAAGTCAATGTATTTCCCAAAGACAGTAATAGTAAATACTGACTATACTCTTTCAAAATAGATTAGCATAATAGATTTGCTTTGTCAGGTGATTTGGTGTGCGCTAGAAAATTTATTTAAGTGGACTGTGAAATACCCATTGATACAGATGAGAATGCCACAGGCTGTCTCTCAAGTAGCATCATGTACACCTACTAGTGTTTTCATGTAAAATAATTTTAGTGCAACGTAAGAACACAAGGAATGTAAAATGATTTAAATTGCTATCATTTTTATTAAAATAGCTTAGTAAGAATGCCACTTATGTGTTTAGAGTGCTTTTTATGTTTTATTATAAGCATGACAGAAATGGGAGGGGAACAGTTACAACTTTGTCCTCAGAAATAGCAATTTATAGAATTGATGTTTTTCTCTACCTCTCTCTTCTGCCTCTCTCTCTAAAACCAATGAAAGTATCCTCCAGGGAGGATTTTAAAAAAAGGTCTAAAAGCTGTTTTCCACTTCAGGTACACTTGTTAAGGCCAAAGAACGTTTTAACTCTCATGTTTTTACCTTCGTTAAACTGTTTTAATGCCACTGATGTCTCATTTTGCACTCAGCAGTTCAGCAAAAACGCTGCTCAAACGCTCAAGAGGATGGGCTTTGCATCTGAAGAAAAAGCATTCTCCCCCGGGTACTCACTTGGCTCTTCTTTCCTCCTGCATCTGTGGTTTGGTCCGTTGAGCCTTATCTCCCATCCGGGTGCCCTCCAGCTTCCCAACCAGGGACAGCACCTCTCCTGTGGGTTCATCCCGGCGGGTCCGGTCAATGAGAGAACGGTCAGCTTGGAGGACAAGATTCGAGTTCTGAAACAGATCACAATATTATGAAGTCCTGACATGAGCAGGGCCAATTCCTGTTTCACAAGTATACCAGAGGATGATACCAAAGGAAGTAAAAATCAGAGTAACTAAGCGCTGATAATAAAAGAGATGTTTTCCTCAAGAAGAAACAGCACTGCAAAACTGCGCGTCAGCAAAGCGCCAGCAAATCCGTAGACCATTGCCGCTCTGACACTGCCCATTACAACCCACACGCGGGAAAGTGGGTACGTTGAGGGTAACATCTAGGAGGGGGTGCATACATCGCATTCGTGGTTCCGCTGCAGGCCTTCAGTCTCAAACCATCTGCCCTAGCCCCAGCTCCCCACTCGGCTCCGGAGCCCGGAGTTTTCCCCAACTCCACACGCACCGCTTTGTACTCGTACTGCAGGCTTCGGGCGGTCACATCCGCCATGGCCGCGGCCGCTCCGGGATCTCAGCAATCCTCTCCCCAAACCCTCACGCTACGAGCGATCAGCGATCCCGCGAGGCCAGAACAACGCCTAAGAGACGAACTGGAGGCGGAGACAAACCAGCTCCCTTCCGCTTCCGCTTCCGGGTCGCGCGCCGAAAGTACGGGAGGGAAGGTGTTTTCGGCGGGTGCACGGATGGGCGGTGTTGGCCCGCGGCCTTCTGGGTGAGGGTGGCGTATTCCTCGTCTGGAATGCGGGGACTGCCCCCCCATCCCCACCCCTAAACGCTATGTGACCAGCACTTGCGGCTTGGGACGCACGACACGTACTCTCCGTACACCTCGGACTCCGGCCTTTGGCTCCCGAGACTCAGCTGCAGGACAAAACTTAGGCCTGCTTAGCCCCAGTCCTAACCCAAGCACTTTCCTACCCGCTTCTGACACTCTGACAGCTTCCTGTGAGCTCTGCAGGCAGGGCGGGGCTAATTTCCGGCTGGAGACTGAAGAACCAGCGAGTGGTGAGAAAGAGAGAGCGAACGAGCTTCCTTCGGATTTCTCTCCTATGTTTAAAAAAGGAAAGAAAACTCCGCTCCCCCCTCTACCCTACCTGAAGCCCTGGCCAGCTGGGTCCCTCAGTTTGCTCCCAAACGCTTGTCACATACCACAGCAGGGCTCTCTCCAGGACCCTTGGTGAAGGCAGCTGCCCTCCTGGCAGGGATTAACACTTTAAAGACAATGAACTTAGTATTTGGGTTTTTTTTTTTTAAGATTTTATTTATTTCATTATTAGAGAAAGAGGGAAGGAGGGAGAAAGAAAGGGAGAGAAACATCAACGTGAGAGGGAAACATCAATCGGTTGCTTCTCGCATTCTCCCAACGGGGGACCTGGCCCACAATCCAGGCATGTTCCCTGACCGGGAATCAAACAGGACCTACTTTGCGGTTTGCAGGCCGACGCTCAACCCACTGAGCCACACCAGTCAGGGCTTGAACTTAATGTGTTACCCTACAGGTATGTCCAACACGCAGGCCACGAGGCCCAGGACGGCTATGATTACAGTCCAACACAAAATTGTAAATTTCCTTAAAACCTTTTCTTTGCTCATCAGTTTTTGTTAGTGTTTGTGTATTTAACATGTGGTCCAAGACAACTCTTCTTCTTCCAGTGTGGCCCAGAGATGCCAAAAGGTTGGACACCCCTGCATGACAAAGCCCCTGCCCTCCCACACCCAAACAACCAGTTCTCACCTGTGGCATGCCAACTAACAGCTGAATGAGTACCTTACTTAGAGATTATTCACTTTTGAAAAATAAATGAATTATCCTCAATAACAGTCTCCTGTAAAAGGATAAAGTCAGTCCCATTTGCTATTGTGGCACCGTTTGCCTAGCAGGCCTGAGACCTTGTTAAACATGACTGCTATTTTACTCTTCTGAGCTTATGTGCCCAGGCCTGGAAATTACTGGAAAGCAAGAGCAGAACTAACATCTCCCTACAGTCACAGTCGGAAAATAACATTGGAATACAGTGCAACCTTCGTGTTACAACACCCCAATAGTCCAGGGATCACACAACAGCAACACCGCCCACCCTGTTTAAAAGCCAATTATAATCCCATAAAAGTTCAAAGCCCCACCGTTCAGTGCTGGTGCATCTCTCCACACCATGCCCTTCTCCTTTTTTAGAGAGTCAATAAGAACTTTATTCTCTACACTTTCCTCTCTTTGTGAATTCTTTCACAGCCAGTGTCACCAACCACCCTAACATTTTGGTGGACCATACAGGGACATTCTCTATTTCTACCTCCCTCTATCCTCCTGAGACTTGCAACTAGGGGAGCCGCGGGCAGCAGGAGCTCGGCCTGGGCTACCCCCTAACCCTGTCTCTGGGAGATTCGGAGAAAGGGTTCTAAACCTTCTGTCTCTCTGGACCTGCGGACAGCCTCCTCCTCACTCGTCTTCACAGCCAGAGACTGGTCCGTCTCTCTGAATCTCAGGATGAAAACGTCCTATAGAAAGTGATAGCTTATCCCCTCATCTCATCGTAAAACCCAGTACTGGGTCTATCAGTTTCTCAGAGTTTTGGCTGGGAGGGACACCTCCAACCATTTCCCCACTATTGCTTTCAGGACCCGGGGACTCCTGGTTCTGAGACTGAACCTTGTGTTCCGTCTGCCCTCAGGCTTGAGGACGCTCAGCTCTGGCCACAGACCTCTAGGTCATTTGAGTGGGGAAGCCCTCCTCAAACCTTCCTCCCACCTTGGTTGTTCTTGTCCCTGAGATATCCTTCCCTTTTCACCATGGACAATACTTTCCTGCCCAGGGACTCCCCATTGGGTTGTCTACTTAAGAACTTGAAGGCCTGGCCTCAATACAAACTGGGTGACCAGGAAGTCTGGCCCAGGAATGGATCTCTTAATGATAATACTGTTCTCCAACTCGACCTTTATTGTCACCATCTAAATCCCCTCCTTAGGTTTAGTTTTTGAGGGGGGGACAAGATTTTTTTTTTAAGATTTTATTTTATTTTTAGAGACGGGAATGGACAGAGAAAGGGAGAGAAACACCAATGTTGCCTCTCAAGTGCCCCCTACTAGGGACCCGGCCCACAATCCAGGTATGTACCCTGACTGGGAATCGAACCCTTTGGTTTGAAGGCCAGTGCTCAGTCCACTGAGCCACACCAGCCCGGGCTGAGGGGTGGACAAGATTTTAACCTTCAGCTGGAAGTCCAGGCTTCTTTCTCCTAACTGTGCCTTTTCATTCAAACTTGCCTCTCTCTACCACCCCCCACCCCATATTTGTTTCCAGCTGAGCAGCACTCTAACCCCTTAAGGCTATGCTCTTTAATCAGTATTGCCCAGCGGGGGTGAGGCTATTCCTCACCTGCCTAACCCAAGTCCTGCATTCAACTCCTATTTGGAATTAGGCTTGGCTCCACTGGGCCCACTTGAGTAACAAGGGTACAAAGAGGGAGAAATTCTCACCGCCTTCCCTCTCCAGACTGTAAAATACTATATATTCTCTTCCTGGAGACCTGGGATCTACTAAATCCTGGGGAAAATTGGGCCTGCATCTCAATGTGTAACAGAAATATTATAACCTAAGAATATTATAAGTCTTGTTAGGAGTATAGAAAGTAATATAATAAAAACAGGCCTAGAGGGCAAGCTGTGACTCCTGGCCAAATGTTACTAGAAATTTACCCTGCTTGTAAATTTGTAATCTGTAACTGACCCTTTGTATCCTGCAGTATTGACCAAATGGCCTAAGTATGCTGTTGATCTGTAACTTGCTTTAATGTACAACCCCATGTCTGGCAGGAAGAATAGCCAAATGTAGGTTGTTATGTAGGAATGCAGATGTGGGAATTGCTTTTCTGAGACAACCTCGCAGTTCTGCCTTAGTAAACTTTATCTATTCTCTGTAACAAAGTGTGCTTTGAAGATTTGCTTGTAACTTAAGCCCCCAAATGCCATGTATGCTATGTACCTCTAGAAAAGTGTATAAGCTAGTTCATGTCTTTGTTCAGGGCCCTTGATTTGGAGTTTACTCCCGGGGGTCCACGCATGTAATAAAGGTCTGTGATTCATTCCTCTCAGGTATTTGGTCGCTTCAATTCCCCGTAACAAATGCAGAGAAAAAAAGTGGCATTTTAAACTCAAGCCACCTTTCCACCCCTTTGCCTGATGAAACCAAAGTCCTTCTAGGAGAAGCTTGCTTTTCTTTCCCTACCATTTTTAAGTGCAAACTTTCTTCAAGAACTCTTGTGTAGGCCATCTTTTAAAATACAAATTTTGGGGAGATAATTCTTATCAAATGGGGGAAAACCTTAGCTATATCTGAGCAAGTCAATTTAATTTATATCAGCCATTCCTTTCTAAATTAGTAAATTCTGATAAAAGATATTGAATATATAGGTATTTTGAAATAAAACATAAAACACCAAAACACAGATTGCTAGATCTGCTTTTGACTTTTCATTACAAAGAGGCTGTGGAGTGGATTTGGCGCTGTAGATAAATGTCTTGTGTTTTATTGGAGGTGCGTTTCTTGAAAGTGAGAGTGTGTTTGCCAGTAGAGGAACATGTTTGTAATGACCATGAGATGTGTTCACAAGTCAGTCTAGGGAATGCCATTGCTTACTTTTTAATCATTGTGGGAAATTAAAGTTTCCAAAAGTTAAGTTCAAATTAAGTTGGAAAGGAATTGTATGGTGTTAATAATAGAAGGCATAAGGCATAGAGATGCAATTTGGAAAGATAGGAATTGAAAATGAGTTATTCTAAAAATGGTTATTTCTAAAGGGATAAGAAAGTTTGTGAATGTTGCAGAAAGGTTTGTGAAGGTTGTGAAAGTTTTAAATTTGTGAAACAGAAAGCTCAGGCTCCAGTACCCCTTCTTCCACCTAATTTCTCCCTGGTGACATTCATTATGACTCTGGTGCACCTGGAGTTGTTTCCATTACACTTTCTTTTGTCCTGTCGGTGTGGGGAAACCAACCTGTGAGCTGAGGAATAAATCCTTCATCCAGATGCGTTTTGTCAATGCTGACATAGAAGGTAAGGACATGGAGGCACCCTACATGACTAGGACACGGGGTCCAGTGAATCAGGAAATGATCATCCCTGACCCTTTTCCTTTGGGACCCATTTCCTTTGGTCCCACCCAAAGAGACCCATTTCCTTCCCCTTTGTTTGGTGCTCTGGTCATTGGTAAGGCCACCCTTGGGGCATGGGGTAAATACGTCCACAGGCAGGTGTGGAATTGAGCCCCCTGTCTGAGTGGGGTAAATCCATTCCCAGGGCATCTGGCTGATGCTCTCGTCATTGGTAACATCACCCTCAGGCAGAGGGTAAACACATCCATCTCTTTCTGTTTCTCTGCTAGTGTGAAGTATAACTCATGGTCCTCCTTCTGGAGCATACCAGGTTTCTGACCATTCAAGGACCAAAGCAGTCCTGCCCAGGCTCTTCCCTGCTGCTAGACTCTTTGGAGCTGAGACTATTACCAGCACTCATTAACAGTCCTTAAAGTTTTTACTGAGAGTCTCAACTGGTCTGCTTGCTTGGTATTTAGGACCTTCCATCCCTCTCCCAGTCTTTTTGAAAGTTGTCAAAAGCAAATAACAGAAGTCTTATACTTTCTTTACAAAAGTTAGTAATTCAAATTATATGCATGGTCTTTATGTGTTCATTCTTCATGTGTGTAGTCTTTATGTAATATGTATTTATGTGTTACATGTGGTACATTTTCTGCCCCCATATGGTATAATTAGGGTATAATGCTTTAGAGGCCTAAAGAAATTAAATACTAATATAAATTAAACAGGACCCTGTGGTTTGGACAAAATATTTGATATTAAAACTGGTTTTAGGTTTGATTAATGTCTTTTAGGGTTATCACCAAAACTGTGTTGCTTTACAAAAAGTTTATGTTACAATCTTTTGATTAAATATGACAATCTTCCCAAAGTTTAAATTTTAAAAACAGAAATGACTTTGAGTTACTCCAATGGGCCCCTGGAATACCTCAAGGATTTGTTCTCTCCTCACAAAAAAAGAAGTTTTTGAACTAATTAGGCCAATTTTTATGCTCAAAATTACATGGGAAACTTTGCCAAAGAGAATAATAATAACTATTTTATTTGTATACATATATTTTTATCAAAATAGATTTTCTAGAAGTTTCAGCCTGCTCCAGGGAGGAGCTTGCAAAGATTTAAAATCAAGTTCAAACAGGAAGCTCTCAGGGGTAACAGGTGTCCTGTAAGTAACACTGGACAAGCCAAGAGTGATGGTCCCTGTGGAGACATCAAGCAGTGGTGTTCTGGGTGTTTATAACCCACACACTGGAATTTGTGAATTGTCTCCAATGCTCAGTGCACACTTCCAGTAAGTCCTGTGCAGCGTTTTAAAACCTTGCATACTCATAGGTCTTTATATATATTAAGATTGCATGTTAAATCTAAAAATATGAGCTTTATATTATCCTTTTATATCATTTCATAGTAATTATTACTTATCCAGAAATTGTTATCATGAAATATACTTTACACAAAAGCAAGCACTTTATCAATTGCATTTTAATCAAATCTATAACCATGTCATTTTGAGTTTGGTTGTTTATAAATAGTCACTGTTTTATTCTAATGCATTTGCAAATGTACGTTTAAACAGGTTTATGAAAAAGACTCTAGCTTACTCTACATTACAGGTATCTAAGTAGGTCATATCTTTGAAGCAAGTAAAGATTTATATAACCATTAGAATAAATAAATTCATGGAAATACTGGTAAATAATCAAGACAAACAATATTGGCCCTGGCTGATGTAGCTCAGTGGATTGAGTGCGGGCTTTTGAACCAAAGGGTTGCCGGTTCATTTCCCAGTCAGGGCATATGCCTCGGTTGCAGGCCAGGTCCCCAGTTGGGGGCGTGCAAGAGGCAACCACACATTGATGTTTCTCTCCCTCTTTCTCCTTTTCTTCCTCTCTCTCTAAAAATGAATAAATAAAATATTTAAAAAAATTTTTTAAGAAATAATATTGGTTATATGGGACTAAATGAACTAAAGATAATTTGTTGTTCTCATGACTTTGTTCAAAATATTGCTAATTTTAAATCTTTTTGTTTTCCAGATACAAGGAAACTTTTTTCCCTCTAGAACAACTGGTAAATTATACCTTCATAAGCAATATTGAAACACTTATGTTTTTCTCCCTACCTAATCCCTCCAGAACTCAGCAACTCTTAATGAATATTATTTTCATGGCAATATGTTTGTTTGTATAAACCCAATAAGAATCTGTTCTTTTTATAATAGCAGCAGTTTCCAAATGTGGTTTTATTAACCAAGTCTTTGTTTGGAATGTCATGATCAAAAGAGTCATGCCTGGACTCTGGATGTCACCAGAAAGGCTTAAGGAATTAAGATGGAAAAAGCCACCATCTCCAGTCTCTCCTCAAGCATCTCTAGTCTGCTCTGTCCCCGCTTTGCCAGAGCCTAGGAGTTCCAGCCAAGATGGAGGCATAGGTAGAAACCCGTTGCTTCCTTGCACAACCAAAAGGAAGATAACAACCATCTAAAATCAACAAACAACCAGAAGTGCCAGAAAATCAAACTGCATGGAACTCTGACCAACAGCCAAGGAATTAAAGAAACAGTCAACCAGACCAACAACACCAGTAGGATGGGCACATGGACGGCAAGAGCCCATGATGAGGTGGTGGACCGTGTGGGCAGGGCTAACTGAACCAGAAACTGAGACTCAGAGCTGACTGTGGACTACGGCAGGGGTTGCCGTGGTGGGAGAAACTCCCAGTCTCACACGAGAGTTTGTTGGAAAGTGGGGTCAGAGCCGAGCAGGCAATCTGCATTGTTCCCTCTCTGGCCCCTCCCCAACAGGCAGCACCACAGTGCAGCAAGGAGGGTTGCCCTGCCCCTCTGAGAACAAGAAGGTTACCAGTTCAATTCCCAGTTAGGGCACATGTCTGGGTTGTGTGCATGGTTCCCAGTAGGGGGCACATGACAGGCAACCACACATTGACATTTCTCTCCCTTTTTTCCTCCCTTGCTTCCTCTCTCTCTAAAAATAAGTAAAGAAAATATTTTTTAAAAAACTGTAAAAAAAGAAAAAGATTAAGTTTTAAATCCTGGCTGGTGTGGCTCAGTGGATTGAGCCTGTGAACTGAAAGGTCCCCAATTAGGTGCATGTGAGAGGCAACCTATCAATGTTTCTCTAGCACATTGTTGTTTCTCTCCCCCTCTTTCAAATAAATAAATAAATAAAATATCTTTTTAAGATTAATATTTTTCTTTTAAAAATATATTTTATTGATTATGCTGTTACAGTTGCTCCATTTTTTCCTCATCTTTATTCCCCTCTGCCCTGTACCTGCCTTCCCATCATCATTCCCCCACCTTAGTTCATGTCCATGTGTCATAAATATAAGTTCTTTGGCTTCTCCGTTTCCTATACTATGCTTAACCTCCCCCTGTCTATTTTGTACCTACCATGTATGCTTCTTATTCCCTGTACCTTTATCCTGATTTTTCTCCCTCCCCCTTCCCGCTGATAACTCCACGTGAACTCTATTTCTGTGAATCTGTTCCTGTTCTAGTTGTTTGCTTAGTTTGTTTTTGTTTTTGCCTTTTTTAGGTTCGGTTGTTGATAGTTGTGAGTTTGTCAATCTTCTTTTTCTTAGATAAGTCCCTTTAAAATTTCATATAATAAGGGCTTGGTGATGACGAACTCTTTAACTTGACCTTATCTGGGAAGCACTTTATCTGCCCTTCCACTCTGAATAATAGCTTTGCTGGATAGAGTAATCTTAGATGTAGGTCCTTGCTTTTCTTGACTTTAAATACTTCTTTCCAGCCCCTTCTTACCTGAAAGGTTTCTTTTGAGAAATCAGCTGATAGTCTTATGGAAACTCCTTTGTAGGTAACTGCCTCCTTTTCTCTCGCTACTTTTAAGATTCTCTCCTTACCTTTAATCTTAGGTAATGTAATTATGATGTGCCTTGGTGTGTGCTTCATTGGGTCCAACTTCTTTGGGACTCTCTGAGCTTCCTGGACTTCCTGGAAGTCTATTTTCTTTGCCAGATTGGGGAAGTTTTCCTTCATTATTTTTTCAAATAAATTTTCCATTTCTTGCTCTTGTTCTTCTCCTTCTGGCACCCCTATGATTCAGATGTTGGAACGTTGAAAGTTGTTCCACAAGTTCCTCATCCTCTCCTCATTTTTTAAAATTCTTGTTTCTTCATTCTGTTCTGGTTGAATGTTTATTTCTTCCTTCTGTTCCAAGCTGTTGATTTGAATCCCAGTTTCCTTCCCTTCACTGTTGGTGCCCTGTACATTTTCCTTTATTTCACTTTTCATAGCCTTCACTTTTTCCTGTATTTTTGTGAACCCACTCAACCATTTCTGTGAGTGTCTCGATTACCAGTGTTTTGAACTCAGCATCTGATAGGTTGACTATCTCTTCATTGCTTAGTTGTAGTTTTTCTGGAGCTTTGATCTGTTCTTCCATTTGAGCCATATTTTTTTGTCTGGGTGCACCTGTTACATAGTAAGGGGTGGAGCCTTAGGTATTCACCAAGGCAGGGGAACGCACATTGCTGCAGTGTGGCACTATATGTGGGAAAGGGGTCAGAGAGGGAACAATGCCTCTTGCTCGGCTGGCGGCCAGCTTTCAGTAACTTCCTCCACTACTCACAAGCAAATTGGGCTTTTCTGGTGCTGATTCCTGGGTGGGTGGGTTTGTGTACTTTCTAGGACCTTGTGGATCTCTCTAACAAACTCTCCTGTGAGGCTGGGAGTTTCTCCTACCACCTCAACCCCCACAGATTTTTTCAGTCAGAAGTTTTGAGGCTTTATTTCCCCACACTGGAAACTTGGGTCTGTCTCGCTCCCCAGTTGTTCCTCCCAATTTATCTGCACACGAATGTGGGACCACCTGCTCCACCAGCTGCAGCCTCACCCAGTCCTCCTGCAGCAAGTCCTCTCCATCCTGGTTGCCCATCTCCACCCCTCCTACCTGTCTGAATGAATGTTTCTTCTTTAGCTCCTTGGTTGTTGGACTTCCATGCAGTTTGATTTTCTGGTAGTTCTGGTTATTTTTTTGTTTTTAAATTTGTTGTTTTCCTTCTTTTGGTTGTGCAAGGAGGCAAAGTGTACCTACTTATGCCTCCATCTTGACCAGAAGTCTTTTAAAAATATATTAAATTTTTTTAGAAAATAAAAAATACAAAGAAAATCCATTCTGTTGTTATTTCTTAATGTTAATCCTAAGGCTTGTTCCCCCTCCACACTTTGTGAAGTTTTCCCTTATGTACCCACCTCATAAGCAGAGGTACCATAGGTTTAGAATTCTTATTCCCACATGGCTAGTGAGTGGCCAGCAGGGCCTCCAGCTAGATCTTTGAGTGCTGTGCAGTTGGTCTGTCATGAAAGCCACAAAAAGCTGGGGAGAATCACCTGAGTCTGGGGGTGGCCTAGGAGTGAGGTATATGTTAGAACACTGACAAAACGCCTCACCTGTACCATTGTGAGCAGGCCTGAAGTGGGAATGATGTTCTCCACTTCAATTCCTACTTTTGTCACCATCGCCCGCACACCTAGATTCATGTATTCTCCTATCAACATGAGAAACATCCAAACCTGTAAGAATTTTTGTGAGTTCATTTAAGCCAAACTGACAATGATTGCCAGGAAGCAAAATCTCAATGAATTGAGAAAATGCTCCCAAGAATGGCAGTTTTGCCACTTATTTTATACATTACAATCAAAGGAGAAAATGTAAGTGGGTTTTATAGAATCCATTGGTGGTAGGTTAAGAGGAGGAGAGAAAGCAAACAGGGAAATCTCTGGGGTTCGATAAAAAGTAAAAGAAGTAGACGCAACTTCTTTTACATAGGCAGGTATAAGATAATAAATCATTAACAATTAAGATGATAATAACAATGAGCAGATATGTGGTTTTGTGTTGCGGTGGGAGATTGTGCCCTGAGGGGTCTAGAAAAAGTGATTACTCAGACATCCCAAAGGAACGTTATTTTAGATGCGAAAAGACAATAGATAGTCCCAGTTAAAGTAAAGATTGACCTTTGTCAAGGAAGATACCAACGTAGGACAGGACCGCCCTAGGTAGGTCATTAACTGCTTTTAGTTAGAAAATTTTAATTTCAGGCCATCCTATGTGGTTACTTTCAGTCTCTGTATTTGTAAGGCCGCCATGCATGCCTCCCCTGAGCTTTTCAGGTTTGGGATGTGGCCCCTTTTTAGTCCACACTCCAATGAACCCAGCTGAGTGAAGCTGACGCTAGCTAGCACTGCTGTGCCCCCTCTGGTACCACCTTCCAGGGGACTGAGAAGTGGCAGGAGCGCCCCTTAGCTACGAGGCTTGGGCTGCAGCCCCGGCGCTTTGCGCACAAACCTCTAGAAGCTGGGGTGGGCAGCAGCGGGGGTCGGGGGAAGGGGGGTGCTCGACAGAGGGTGCGTACGCGGGACAAGGATCAGCGAGCGAGGATGCGCTCCAATGCTCTGTGAGATGCCCGGGTGTAGTAGAAGGGGCTGGGCGGGGTCTGCGGGGCGGAGCGGGGCCTGGAGGGGGCGGGACTGGGCCTAGCCGGCGCTGGGCGGGGCATGCACGGCGGGAGTCTGTTTGCCGGGCTGGCGCCCTCAGAACTGCAAGCAGCACCTTGGAGCCTCAGCGACTAGTGGCGCACAGACCACCGGACCCTCGGACAGACATGGTGTGCTTCCCGGGAGAGGGGAGCGCGGCTACTCCCGCGGGCGAACCCGGCGAGGAATCGGGAGCCCCCACGCGGCGGGGAAGTAGGCAGGGGCAGTCCGGCCGCGCTGTTTCTTTAAGACCGTGTTCCCGCTGACACCCACGGTGAGGAACCTAGCCCCAGGTCCTGGGGAAAACCCCGGGGAGGATGGGCGGATGAAAGTTCAGATCTCTGTACGTGGAAATCTGGGGAGGTTATGAATGGGGGGCACCCTCTGAGCCAAAGCCCCCAGGTGCCTTGTAAATTTTAACGGGGCTCGGGTGAGCCTGAACAAGGCCAAGTTCCAAAGGGAGGAGAGGCTTCAGCGCTCACTGGGCGTGGTCCTTCACGATCTCCGTGAGCCCAGGCAGCTTGTGAACTAGTGGGGTGAATGCAGGAAGCGTCAAGCCTCTGGGTGGGGTGGCAGAGACACCAGCTACTGTCATCTGTCAGGTGGCCTTAGGCACCCTGTTCTTCACAAGTTTCCTGGGTTGAGAGGTGCAGTTGTGCTTACCTGTGTGCCCACATGAGGCGTGGGTCAACCAGCCCCCTGAGGACCTCAGAGACCACAGCAGCAAGCAGTGGAGAGGTGGCTGGGCACTGTGCCTCCCTGGCACCCATTGGGGGTTGGCCCACTGGGCACCAGGGAGAAGAGTAGTCTAATGACACTGGGTGAGCAGAATTGAGAATTGTGAAGTCACAGTGTAAGTGGGATACTACAGGTGAGGCCTTGGGCTGACTGCCTGGCAAGAAGAAAGGTATTGCCCAGGCAGACCAGTGCTTCCCGCTCGTGGAAGGGAGACGCTGGAATCAGCAGGGCACACCTGTGTCCATGGTGGACTCATGAGTTGGGTGAGGCCACCCTACCACAAGGATCCCCTTCCCCATCCTACGCAGAAATGAAAGCAGTCTCATGTCTACAGCCTGGAAGCCTAAAAACAACCCAGGTCATGGGGAAGGAAAGCAATAGAGATACTGAGTGGCATATCCAGCTGCCCCTCTTCCTCTCAAACGTCCTCCCCGGCAGACCACCCTGGCTCTGTCCAACCCCAGCTCTGTGAGCTTTCTGTTCATTCGGGGTAGTTGGCCTCCAGGATTTAGGGTTCCAGGGCTCTGGGAAATATGCACTGGGGAGCAGATGAGTTCTGAAGATCACAACTGATTCCCACCCCCCTACTTCTCCAGATGCAGAGGCCTCCATGGCTGTGATAAGTCTTCTGTTCTTGGCAGTGATGTATATTGTGCACCACCCCTTGATGGTCAGTGACCGGATGGACTTGGACACACTAGCCAGAAGTCGGCAGCTGGAGAAGCGCATGAGTGAGGAGATGCGCCAGTTAGAGATAGAGTTTGAACGGAGAAAGCGAGCAGCTGAGCAGAAGCAGAAGGCAGAGGACTTCTGGAGAGGAGACATATCCAATGACCAGTTAGTGCTGGGAAGGAAAGACATGGGGTGGCCATTCCATGCTGAAGGCCAGGAGGGGCCACTGAGCTGGACGCTGGGAAACCTGTGGAATGCCAGCCTCTTTTGCCTTTTTCTCATCTTTGAGCTTCTGCGACAGAACATGCAGCATGAGCCAGCCTTTGATTCTAGCAGTGATGATGAGGAGGAGGAAGTCCGGGTGGTGCCCGTCATCTCCTACAACTGGCTTTCCAACTTCCCTTCGCAGGAAGCCCTGGAATCCTTTTATAAACGCTATGTCCAGAATGTCATCTGTGACCTGCCCTGCACCTGTGAGTTTGTGGAGAGCTTTGTGGATGACCTCATTGAGGCCTGCCGGGTGCTCAGCCGCCGGGAGGCTCACCCACAGCTGGAGGACTGCCTGGGCATTGGGCCTGCCTTTGAGAAATGGGGAACCTTCCATGAGACCCAGAAATTTGATATCCTGGTGCCCATTGTGCCCCCCCAGGGCGCCATGTTTGTGCTGGAGATGAGGGATCCATCCCTAGGCCACCGCTGTGGCAGTGTGCTGGTGGAATCGGAATGCATATGCAAACGTGAGAAGCTTCTGGGGGATGTGCTGTGCTTGGTGCACCATCACAGGGACCACTCAGCCCTCTTGGGCAAGTGCAGCAGCTCCATCAAAGCAGCCCTCTGCACCGGCTCTCACTTGGATGTGTGCAAAACTGTACAGTGGTTCCGGAACATGGTGGGCAATGCCTGGGCTCTTGTGGCCCACAAGTATGACTTTCAGCTTAGCCTCCCACCTTCCTCCACCTCCTGCAAACTCAGGCTGGACTACCGCTCAGGCCGCTTTCTCTCAATTCGTTTGGTCCTGGGGGTGCAACGGGAAGACACCTTGGTCTACCTGGTGAGTCAGGCCCCTGACCAGGAACAGCTCACCAGTGTGGACTGGCCTGAGTCCTTTGCAGCCTGTGAGCACTTGTTCCTGAAGCTGATAGGGCGTTTTGCTCCCAAGAACACCTGTCACCTTAAGTGCCTCCAGATCATTTTAAGTCTCCGGGACCTTCAAAGCTTACCCCAGGGAGCATCCCGTCCCATCCTTACCTCTTACCACTTCAAAACAGCCCTCATGCACCTGTTGCTGTGGCTGCCCCTCACAGACTGGCAGCACAGCATGCTCTCCCAGCGGCTCCAGGACATCCTCTGGTTCTTGGGCCGTGGCCTCCAGCAAAGGTCCCTCCATCATTTCCTCATTGGTAACAACTTCCTGCCCCTGACCATCCCAATCCCTAAGAAATTTCGGAATGCCGAGCCTGTCAATCTCTTCCAACACCTGGTGCTAAACCCCATGGCACATTCACAGGCACTAGAAGAGTTCCACAACCTTCTGACCCGTGTGAAAGCTCTGCCCTGTGCTTCTTTGGCCGGGGCACATTAATGTAAAGTAAAGGCCATTAAAAATGTGGAGAAGGTGTTGCTGATTCCTCTGGCTGCAAGAGTTTATTTTTCAGTTACAGCAGTGGTATATATGGCCTTCATCTTCTGAGTAGGAGCTTTGATAAATGAAGACACTTAAAGCGTGAAGTGGTCACAAAGATGGGGTTCCAGTGGGTCTTCTGAGGTTTTCTTCTCCTGACTTAACTTTCATCACGACCCACAGAGAGCCCAGGGAAATGGATGTTATGGGCAGATCTTGCTGCTAAAGAGTTAGATCCAGAGGTGGCCTGTGAAGTTTTTTTGTATCAGCACAGGAAGTGAAAGAGAACCAGAGAATACCTCCATTCCAGCTCATTCCTTCTCACATCTTAGGAGCTAATTTTCCAGACCTTCACTATGTGCACATACAACCAAGATGTTTATTTTCTGTTTTCTTAATTTAGCCCAATTTTTAAAAAATGTTTTATTTAGCCCTGGCTGGTGTAGCTCAGTGGATTGAGCGTGGGCTGGGAACCAAAGGGTCCTGGTTCAATTACTAGTCAGGGCACATGCCTGGGTTGCAGGCCAGGTCCCCAGTGAGGGCCATGTGAGGAGCAACCATACATTGCTGTTTCTCTTCCTCTCTGTCTCCCTCCCTTCCCCTCTCCCTAAAAATAAATAAATAAAATCTTTAAAAAAAAAGTTTTATTTATTTATTTTAGAGGGTTGGGGGAGAAGGGAGGGATAAAGAGAGGGAAAGAAACAATTGACTGGTTGCCTCTTGCACATGCCCCACCTGGGGGCCAGGCCTGCAACCCAGTCATGTGCCCTGACTGGGAATCAAACCAGTGATCTTTCACTTTGTGGGATGAAGCTCAACCAACTGAGCCATGCTGGTCAGGGCTAGCCCAAGTTTTATATGAAAATATAGCTGTTTTTATGCATCTGAAAAAATTCCAGTAGTACCCAAATAATTTACTAGCATTGATCCACAAATATTAAGTCAGTAGTGACCTGTCCCATAATTGAGATAATGTATTTACTAAAATTAAGTAGTCAATACCTGCTGACCTCAGTGCCTGGAAGCAACACTATAAAATCCTTGAAGATGATGCTCTTTTGGAGGCTCTGAGATGAATAATTGTTGTTTCCGAGGGGAGCCACTTGTTTGTTAAGTGGAAAGAAGTTTTAGCTATGATGTGTAGCTGTGCTTCTTCTCAGTCTGGTAATGCCTTTGTATTCTCTTTTCAAAGATCACAAAGGAATTATTTGAACTCTATGCAGCACTGCAAAGCAAGCTCAAAATAATTGACCAATGGCAAGGTTGGACTGGAAGGGACTGTGAAGCAGTCCAACTTCGAACAAAGTCACGATTCTGGAGATGTGATTGATGTATTTTTCCGTTCTGTAAAACCCTGGACATCCTGAGGAGGAGTGTTAAGAAATGTGACAATAGTCGTGGGTGTGGTTGTTTTGGAAACCCAATGCTGTTCCTACTTTGCAAGCCAGGAAGATCTGGGGAGGAGAACCTTAGCCCCACATTTAACTTGACCTTAGGAGGGTTAAGATGCTGGCCTTATGGGCTTTGGTTGTAGAATCCACTCCCTCCACCCAGAAAAAATAAATTACAAGTGTTCCAGAAGCTGATGCTGGTATATATTTGGGGCTCCTACTGCTCGGTAGCTGCCGTGCTCCCATGTTGTCTGCTGGTATCTTCCAGGTACTACTTTCAAGTTAAGATGCAGTGATAGTTTGTTCCATGCTGCCATGCTGGTGGGATTTTGATGTTTTATAAACATCCATATGCTTTTTGTTTAGAAAATAATTTGCTAGTGTTTCTATGTAAATCAATAAAGGAGGCTATTTTCTGTATCAGTTGGAATGTGTGTGATAACACACACAAAGGTCAGCATTTTCACATGCCTATTCCCAAGAAATTCACATTACCCTGACGGCTTCATCCAGCACATCCTGGTGTTTCTTAATATACCTTAAACCAGTCTGTCCTGTGGTTTCCCGTGGCCTGGCTAGTAGCCAGAAAAGAATAATTCAGAATGTTCCTCAACATTCTGAATTATTCTGAGTCATTCATTTTCATGATGCCCAAACCAAAGTATCAGCCAAGCTGAAAGATCTTAGTGGCTACAAACAACATACATAAGTTCTAGAAGGCATAAGACTGTCAGCTAGTGAGAAGGTGGTATGACATTCTAGCACTGTGGGGTTTCTAGTCTAGTAAGAGGCAAGAAAGAAAACAAAGTTATGAGTGAGCAGGACTACAAAGGGAACCGTCAGCACAGCTTGGGTGGGGCAGCAGGTGTAAAGAGTACAGAAAAAACAATCAGTAAGAAGAATGGAGCTGCAATGCTCTGGGAATACTCTTACAATGAAAGGGGAAAACTCCAGATATTTAGGAAGCCATGCTTTCTTCTAAAACAATACCTGGCTGTCACCCAGGATAGAACAGCAGTTATAGTAATGAAAATAGAGTGTTCATTGAGCATTGCCAATGGTCCAGGCCCTGTTCTAAATACTTCACATCTGCTAACTCATTTAATTCTCACAACAGAACCCCATGAAGTTGGTGCTTTATCTTCTCCATTTTACCTATGAGGAAACAGACACAGAAAGAGTATACAGCTTTCCCAAGAGTCACATAGCTGGTAAATGGTAGAGCCTGGAGGAAAGTACTTGTTCCAGCAACCTTCCAGCACAGTCTTGGGAATCAAACATGATGTAGAGCTTCAAGTTCTTTGGAAAGCAAAAAGCACTGTATTAATTTTAAGATAAAAGGTGGTATGTTTGGAAATCCCAGAAGACAGAAATTGTTGGTTCTTAGCCCAGTCTTTATGAGGTCAGGAATTTCCTATCATATACAAAATTAAAGGCACTTTCTCAGAGGTCAAAATGAATGTAAAGCCAGTGAAAACATGTTTATATCTTGAACTACATTATGATATAAGCCAGCTGCAGGCTGGGAGATCAGGGCGAATTTGAAGCCAAAAGATTGCGTGTTCAGCTATCCAATTGATAGCGCTATTCTTCCTCACCTAAATCAAGGCTGTTTGTGTTCATTTTGGGGAAGTAGAATCTTAGGAGGACAGTGAGGAAGGGGAATGGCTGTAGCATCACTTTTCTGCTGAGAAGGAATGGGGAAGGGATCCCACCACTGTACTTTTGTGTAGACAGGGTAATTGAGTTTTGCATACCGTTGACATCACTGATAAATCATTCAATCTTTTGGCAGCCTCTGTACTCTCAATCCCCCACAACAAAGATGGGCATTCAAAGCCGGAGGTGAGTGACCTGCCTGTACTCATAGACAGCAGGGGATGGGGCTGCTCCTTACTTCCAGTACATGGAGGCCCAAGCAGTCAGCTCTGGAGGCTCCATTATAACCACAGAACAGCCTCATGCCTCACCTAACAGGTTACCTAGTAGCCTGTCTTTGTCAGGAGTTCCAAGCCAGTTCTTTAGAGGTTCCTGATTCTGTGCCACTACCACCGTCCAAAGGCCCACTGCTGTTAGTTGGTGCAGACATGGAATCCAGAGGCTCACTCCTCCACCCCAGCACACACTGAGCCTATGCTCCTGGGAGTTTAATCTATTACCAGTTTCTCATAAAGCCCAATGAAAGGGGATATTCTCGTCATTGTTTTATAAATGGGGAAGGAATTGAAGCCCAAAGAGGTTAAGATGCCCAACCCAGGATTTAAATTTGAATATGCATTAGATGATACATATTCAGGGATAGCACCAGGCCCCGGGAAAACAATGGTGAGCAAGGATGTGGCTTCATCCTCATGGAGTTGACAGTCTATGGAAGGGAAAGGCACAAAACAGTCACCCCAGCAGCTGTAAAATTGCGCAGGTGACAAGTTCTCCAGTTGTCAGCTTCCAGTTGAGAAGGCCTCTCTGAGGAAGTGACGTGAGCTAACTGGGGGAAGATGGGGATGAAGAGGGTTCTATGTGGAAAACATGGCACCCACAGAGGCCCTGTGTGGGTGAGGGCAAGTCTGAAAGAAGGCCCAAGTGACCACAGGACAGGGAGCCACGGGAGGCAAGGTGCAAGATGAGGTTGGAGGGGCTGCAAGGACCGGACCCTGCAGGACCTTGACCACTTTCAAAGTGTAAGGGTTAAAGAAGAAATTAATATTTTTCTTGCCACCTTCTAAGTTCTTCTAGCTGGGCTAATAAATGAGCAGAGACAGATTAACAGGAGAAAATCAAATGTTTAATACATACGCATAAGGAATTCACACCAGTATGAAAATTTCAGAGACAGTGAGGCAATATTGGGTATATATGACATTTTTAGACAAAGGAGAAAGCAGGGGCACAGGGTATTAGATTTCAGAAACGAGAATGGGAGGTTTACAGGTAGTTGAGGAAGAGTGGAACATACATGGCTGGAAAATTCTTGCCAGGCAATTCAGAAACAACGGGACATAGAATAACTAGCTAACGGGCTTGGAGGTTTCCTGACAAAACGCCATGAAGATTCTTAAGGTGATTAAGCCAAGTCTCCTTTCCTAAAGCAAGTTTTTCTGTCTGAATCTCTTGGGCACTAAAGGAGTGAGAGTCAAAGGTTCTTTCTGAGTCTTGTTTGCTAATAAATAGCTTAAAATTGATATCCCAAAAAGGCAGCTTAAGGGGGGCAAAAATTCAGTTCCCTTCAAATGGTTTTAGACTTTGCAGAGGAAGTGACAGGTCAGATTTGTACTTAGCAACCATCACCCTGGGCCCAAAGAGAATGGAGCCAGAGCCAGGGGAGAGCTGCTGCAGACCAGCAAGGTGTTGTGGACAAAGATGAGACACGTGATTGAAGAGATTTTTTGGAAGTAAAGAGAACTCAACAGTGGACTGTGTGTGGAGAGTGAGAGAGGCAGGTGCCCAGGATGGCTCCTGGGTGGTTGGTATCATTTGCTGAGATGAACACTGTAAAAGTGTTTTCTTTCCTCTATCACACACTGCCTTACGCTAAAAATTTGAAGGCGGTCACTGGGGAGAACAAGTTCATGCAAAAATCAAATAGACTTAAAAACGGGTTTTCAACAAAGGGTAGTACTTTTCTGGTTGCCAAACTGACAGAGCAAATGCCACAGGGTACAGGAGTCCCACACCTCAGCAATTGCCTCATCCTAAATGTCAATAGCACCCTTGAGAAGAAACACTGTATACAATGCCAGATGTGTGTTATAAGAAACTATAGGCTGTTTTAGGAATATAATACTTGGAGGAATTGTCCTGTCCTCCCTCCCGTAACACAATTCTTGGGATCAGACCTAGGGATTAGATGAAACAGAACCAAGGGGCTGGCGGCACATTGCACCTACCTCACTTCCGACCTTAACCTCTCTTGTTTTGTAAGGGGGTTGAGGGGAGAGATACAGGAAGCTTTTCGCAAGAGTTTGAATCAAAACGATGACCTTCATTTTTAAAACGTACATAAAACTATGCATCTGTCCTTCCTGCCTGGAACGCTCCTTGCAGAATCGGCTCCCTCTCCGGTCGGTCCCACACCCGTTCGTCGCCTCCTTGGCGTTGTGCTGCCCTCACAGCACAAGGAAATTAACCTCGTTTCCTGGTAATCGGCCTTCCCCATCAGCAAATTGCATGAAAGCAGAGCTCTCGCTCGCCCTGCTCCACGCTGGGCCCCCGGCGCCCAGTTCCACGTCCAGCGCTCGAAAGGAGGGAGTTCAACACTACTCCTGGGCGAAGGTGGTCCACGAACCCCCTCCAGTCAGCCCGTGGGACCGCAGCCTCTAGACCTACTCTCAAGACTTACCCCTCCCGCACCTTCCGAGCGCCCCCGTCGGGGCGGGGACCGGGCGGTCTGCGCAGGCGCGCCTCCCGCCCCGCCCACGAGTGACGTTAGCACGCCGTAACGGCCCTCGGACTTATCCGCGCGCGATTTAAAACCAGCTGCGGAGAGGCGGCGGGAAAGATGGAACCTCCGTGTCCAGGTGAGGCTAGGCGTGCGGAGGCGTAGCTGCAAGGTCCCGGCACGAGTCGAGGGTCCCGCGGGCGGCCCCGGAGGGCCGGCCTGCTCGGGACTTCCGTGTTCTCGGTTGGCTCTGTCCTGCCGCTCGAGGGGGCCCAGCACGGGGGCGGAGGGAGGGCCGGACAGTGGTCTCGGTTGGCGTCTTCTCTGTTCGCGGGCGAGGGTGGGACCCCTTTTCCCCTGGCTTGTTCCACCGCGCCTGTGTCCTTTCATTTAAAAAAGGTGTTGGGGTTTTTTTTGGCCCTGGCTGACGTGGCTCGGGATTGAGGGCCGGCCTGCGAACCGAAGGGTTTCTGGTTCCATTCCCAGTCAGGGCCCATGCTTGGGTTGCGGGCCAGGTCCCCAGTTGGTGTGTGAGAGGCAGCCAATCGAAGTTTCTCTCACTCGCTTTCTCCCTCCCTCCCCCTCTCTCTAAAAATAAATAAGTAAAATCTGTAAAAATGTGGTTTTCTTGCCCTGAGTAGCTTAGTTGGTTAGAGCCTCGTTCCCATACTCCAAGGTGCAGGTTCCATCCCCTGTTGGGGCACATACAAGAAGCAACCAATGAGTGGATAAATAAGTGGAACAGTACAAGTCGAAATCAATGTTTCTCTCTCACTCCCAACCCCTTTCTCCAAGATTAGTTTTCTTTTTAGAAGTGTTTTCTTGGAAGGCACGGTAGTTCATGGCCACGGATGTGTTGTGGTTATCGCTGTATGCTTATCACACGTGCGTTAACTTTTACACTCATTCTACAAGTGTTGACTGCTCCCTTCGGGCCAGGTCCTCTGTCAGATGCAGAGATGCGATAAAGAACAAAAAAAAAAGTAAGATTCCAGCCTATTGGAGCTTCTGTTCTCTTTGGGGAGACTGACTAAACGAACAAAATAATTTACAGGTGAAACTGAAACCAAGCACTGTGATTGAGAATAGCAGCGTGGAGGGAGGAACGTCCCCCTTTAGATTAGGGATTCAGGGAAGCTCCTAGCAGAGACTGAGGAACGTGTTTTAGACAGAGGAGCAAGTGCCAAAAGGTGGGGGGGGGACGGGGGGGGGGTGGGGAGGCTTGGAGGAAAGAGCCCGACTTGGGCTAGGACAGAACATTGTGACTAAAGAGTGAGCTGGGTCGCTCAGGTGAGCAGGGCCTCTGTAGGTCTTGATAAGACATTTGGGAATTTAGAGTTACATTTTGGACTCTATAAATGATTCAGCCGAGAGACGGGTGAAGGGGTCAATAAACACATGGATAAGAGATTGCCCCTCAGAGAGGTGGTCCATGGACTGAGAAATAAATTTGGACGTCTTCATCATAGATCATAAAACCAGGGGAATAGATGAGAACTCTAGGAAGAGCCTGTAGGGAAAACACTCAGGAACATTTGGGAGCTATGATTAGATAGAAGGAAAAGCTGAAAAAACCGAAAAGAGAGTGGTATAGAAGCCAACAGTGTTTCAAGAAGCAGGGGTTGTCTACTGCTCCAAATGCTGCTGAATCTCAAGAGAGAGAAGGCCTGAGAAGTGCTGGATTTAGCAAATTTGTGGGTGAACAGTAATAACAGTTTTCATAAAGCCATGGGGATAGAACCAGACCATAGGGAGCTGAAAAGTGGATGCAGAAAGTGTTTTTGAGCTCAGTAATCATAAGTTGAATGAACAGTTGCGTGACGTCAAAGGCAATACAAGAAATCAGCAAGAATATTCCAAGAATTAAAGCATGTCTCTAACTCCATCTTGAGACAAGTTCCTTCTTCAGTGCTTCCTCTTTCTGTTCTTTTCTTACAAGGTCCAGTTCCTTCCTTACCTTGCAGTGCCCACATCTAAATAGTCACAGTGCTCTTGATTCAGTCTCCAAAGATGTCTCTTGCCTCCTTCCTATCTATTTTTACTTTCTTTTTGTTTGTGTTGACCTCAGCCGAGGGTAATGTTAATCACTCTTCAGCTTGTGGGAAGCTCTCAGGGGAACTTGTGAAGGTCTTGTAGATTTTTTTACTTTTACTTTTTTATCCCTAATTACCACTCCTTTTTTCTTCCCCTCACATGGGCAAACAATTCAGTGTTTATTTTGCATTACTACTTTTAACATGTTCCTATAAAATATCTGTTACACTGTGCCTCTGTATTTTTTAATATCAGGAATTCTGAACCATCTGAGATATACATTCTTATTCTCGTTTGAAAGAGAATAAGGTGCAAATGCTTAGGCCATATACTTCCTTAAAATTTCACCAGCTACTAAGTGATAGAGCTGGGGTTTGAAGATAAGCCTTCTAATTCTTAAATCTGGAAATGTTCCCCAGGGTCTCTCAGTTTCCTCATCTGTCTCTTCCAGTGATCTTGTTTCTCCCAACCGCAATAGGCCACAGCACTCACTACCACAGTCACACTCTAGATCTTGTCATTAGCAGTAGTTGCACCACTCTGTCATCTTAATTTTATGACCTCCATTTCTCAGCGCCACTCCCTATCTTTCCAACTCACTCCCCATTATTCCCTGACTTCAACAATCTTTTGGCAGCAGACCCAATATTCTTTTCACTGTCCTTCACCTCTCATGACCTGTTCCCCTCCTTACTTAAGTTACATTCCATGGTCAGTCAATGTACATAGTCAGTCATCCCCTTTCCTACGCCCACAACCCCTTGCTCTCTTCTTGCTTCCTTACGCTTGCTTGACTAAATCACAACACTAGTTAATTCTGACTTCTTGTACTCGGCCCAGTGCTCCTGATGGTCAAGGGGACAGTAAGGCTGTTCAGCAGTCATGCTGTGTTCCCTGACTCACCAACTTCTGTCCTGGATGACTGTTTCATGCCTTCCTCTTTCTCGTGAAATCTCAGTTCTTACACTTAGTTGTAGAGTTTTTGGTTTTTGATTCACTTCCTCTTTTTGTAAGGAAAGAATAGCAATAAAGAGAGCATCCAAAGTCCACCATTGCACCTGCTCCTCTGCCTGCAGCTCTCTGCTCTCCTGTTGCTGTGGGATGGGCCATGTGTGCTCTCAGCAAAGGAACCCCTTGGCCTGCTTGAGTACATCGTTCAGCAACTTTTACCCTTTAAAAGCTTCTGCATGATCCCTGTGAATAATGGCCCCCCCCCAAATATCTGGAACCTCTGAATGTGATATCTTACGTGTAAAAGAACTTTGTAGTTGTGATTAAGGATCTTTTTAAAAATTATTTTATTTATTTAATTATTATTTTTTTAATAATTCTTTTTACAATGCATATTCTATATTTCTGTTGACATCTTTTTTTTTTTTAAGATTTTATTTATTTATTTTTAGAGAGAGGGGAAGGGAGGGAGACAGAGAGGGAGAGAAACAGCAATGTATGGTTGCTCCTCACATGGCACTCATTGGGGACCTGGCCCGCAACCCAGGCATGTGCCCTGACTGGGAATTGAACCGGGACCCTCTGGTTCCCAGCCTGCACTCAATCCACTGAGCTACACCAGCCAGGCCTATTTATTTACTTATTTTTAGAGAGAGGGGAAGGGAGGGAGAAAGAGAGAGAAACATCTATTGGTTGCCTCTCACACTCCCCTGCAACTCAGGCATGTGCCCTGACCAGGAATCAAGCCAGCAACCTTTCACTTTGTAGAATGAGGCCTAACCAGCTGAACCACACTGGTCAGGGCCCACATTCTGGATTTGTCTGAATATTTCCTTCTGATACCATTTTACTTGTTCTTCTACCCCTATATCTCTTATAAAATGGAAGTTAGATCTAAAATCTTAGTCCAATTAAGGTTACCCATCTTTGGCAAAAATATTTTATGGGTGCTGTTGTGAGTTTCATGTTTTGTCCCATCAGGATGAGTCAGCTGCAAGTCTCATTTTTAAAGAGGCTACACTGATTGGTTGGTCAACATGGTAACTGCTAGATCTTTTGTTGTAAAAACCATTTTTCCCTTTGCAATTAGCAAGTAATCTGTGGGTGATTCTTTTGGCATGTTATATTTATCTTACACATTTGTGTTGTTTATTTTCTGTGTCCTGCTGGGTTTTCAACCTACCCTATCCGACTTAATAGCCCGCACCTCACCCTTATCTCGGTATCTGTCTCTCACTTGCCCAAGACTATGGTTATATGTGTCTGTTGTTCTGTTAGTTTGTGAGCTTATCAGAGGCAGCAACTTCCTCTTACCCGCCTTTATTTCCCAATAGTGCTACAGGTTCACATAGTGAATATTTGTCCCAGATGGGCAAGGAAGCACCAGAAACCCATCACTGCTCCTCCACAACCAGCCCCGCCAAGAAACCCCAACCATAAAGGTCCTAGCCATAGACTCTTAGAGTTGGCAGTGATCTTGTTGGGAAACGTGCAGTGAACTTCCACTCTGTGACGGGCCCTGAGCCCACTTTAGATCTAGGAAACATTCTTTTAAAGGTTCTTGAGCAAGTGTGTTGTTCCATCACTGTGAGCCACAATGAATCACTCTTCTTTAGAGACCCGTGGTCACCCCCTCAGTGCTTCACCATCAAAACGGGTGTTCTCGATTCCCCCACCTAAGAAGGCCCCTCTCAACACTCCTGGCACCCCGGTTCTTGAAGACTTCCCCCAGAATGATGATGAAAAGGAGCGTCTGCAGAGGAGGCGATCCCGGGCCTTTGACCTGCAGTTCAGTGCAGACTCGCCCCTTCTGCTGGCCTCCCCCTCCAGTCGGTGAGTGTGTCCTGTGCTGCCTCCTGGGGTGGCCACAACCTGATGTGGGGTATGTGAGTCTGGCATCTCCACATTACCTCGCCGATTCTGGGTCTTGATTTTGAAAAGTTACAGTGTTATGGACTCTTGCCAGAGTTTTTAATTTTTGTTTTTCATTTAGGAATATTGACTTTTCAGCTACAATTCCTAAGTTTACAAACACACAGATTACAGAGCATTATTCCACCTGTATCAAACTATCCACTGAAAATGTGAGTATCTGCTGGTTTGTCGGCAAAGAGTCTGCAACTTGAGCACTGGGGAAATTTAGCCTTCTTGATTCTGTAGAGAATGCATGATCCATAATATCTGCGTACTTTTATTCCCCAGTGACTCTTCTTAAGGTTGGTGTTTTTGGTATGATTTTACTGTTTCTTACAGAGCTTTGGTGCGTCTGACAGGTTGCCTGCCATCTGCAGTATGTCAGCGTGGCTTAGGGGATGACTAAGTTCTGGAGCAGAGAGTAGAGAAAGAGTAGAGTTGTGGAGCTAACTGCGAGTTTTAGAGCCCACTTGAGTTGGAATCCTGTCTTTGCCAATTATATGCTGCGTGTCTTCGGCAAGTCACCCAACCATTTGCTTCAGGGCCCTCTGTGAAATGAGAATGAGAATAGTGCCTACCTCATACAGTTGTTCTGAGCGTGATGGGGTTCTTTTGGGGGCAGTGTTTAGAATGGGGTCTGCACTCAGTGAGCACTCAGGAATCGTGTGCTGTTACTCTCTAGGCCTTGAGAATGAGGAGCAACATATAGGGATTTAGTGATGTCCCAAACTGTTTGTGGAAATTGATATCTGTGATGAAATGTCGAATATCCCTATTTATAAACTTGGCTACCTCTCGGGGTAGCATCATTTATGTGAGCCTGGGCTATAAATAACAAATCTTTCCGCAATGTTCTCTTTCCAGAAAATCACTACCAAGAATGCTTTTGGCTTGCACTTGATTGATTTCATGTCAGAGATTCTTAAACAGAAAGACACCGAACTGACCAACTTTAAAGTAAGGATGTCCACCTTCTCTTGTATCTGAATTCATGATGATTATGTCCGATATTTAACATGGCACAGTCGTTGAATTCTACAAATACGTGAGCGTCTTTGTTTAAGACATTTTATTAATTACTTTACCTTCTTCCCTAAACTGATAAAATGTAGAGAAGCTATCTTTCTGTTATGATCTGTCTAATCCCTGTCAATTTTAAGGGATCTTTGTCATATTTTTCATAAGGGCAAGTAACTATTTTATGAAGCTTGCTGTGTTTTGCCTGTTCAGCAGTTCCTTCTTATGTACTCCCACAAGTACAGTCAAGATTGTCTCACTAGGTGGCTGCAGGCACTCTGGACGCCAGCACCAAGATCTATGCTGTGCGCGTGGATGCTGTCCATGCTGATGTGTACAGAGTTCTTGGGGGGCTGGGCAAAGATGCACCACCTCCAGAAGAGTCAGAAAGCCATGATGCAGGTACATGGGTGGGGATCTGGATTAAGGTAAGGGGTTTTTTAGGGGTATAGCAGATTTTTATTTGATTAATATACTGGAATGAAGTCACAAGAAATCACTGTTCTCATCTGGTGAAAACATGGAGATTTTCAGATTTGTCTATGAGAAGCTTTTAGATTTTATTTAGGCTAGGTTGAGTGAACATCATCAGTTAGGGAACTTCTGATTTGGGGGTCTTTGGACATTGGCCTGTCTTAGAAGCTTAACTGAGTAGTTTGGTTCCTTCCTCAGCTGTAGGTCAGACGTGCCTGTTGCTGGGAGGTGATGGCGTGTGTTTAAGTCACAACCACTCTGTAGAGTTTTGAGGAACTTGCAGTTCAATTGGACCCTCCAAAGCAGTCCTTGCAATACATGGTCTTATTTCTTCTTTAGATGGAAGTGCGACTGAAACAGGAACAACTAAAAAGGCTCCAAAGCCCAAGAAGAAGCACTCACACAAAACCATTGAGCAGAATATAAGCAACCTCAATGTCTCTGAGGCAGATCAGAAGTGTGAGGTGAGGAGCCGTGAGCAGTGTGGTCTCTGACTCATTCGAGACCTGGGGGGTGAGCCTGCCTTGCTGGTTTGTGCTTGTTTAGGCCTCAAGGGGGTACAATATTCAACTGGTCTCTTCAGTACCATCCTTTAGCCTTGCAGTGAAGACTAAAGGAGGCAAGTCCCTGCTTTCCCTCAATGTTTCAGAATGACTGAGAAGAAGAAGATGGCAAATTACTAAGAAATCTGATTAAAACATATTTTTTTTTCCTAGTACACACAGCAGTGATGGCGATAGTGAACATTTATTGTGTACTTGCTGGGTACATTGTGCTACCCTGAGCCTGTGACCAGTGTTAACTGATTTAATCCTTACAACATCCTTGTTACATTTTATGAAGAGATGATTGAGGTGTAGGACTGTCAGCTAACTTGCCCAAGATGACAGCTAGAGTGGCAGCGGAGGCTTCATTAATAATTATCGCAGTTAGTTTGAAGCAAAGAAGTGTTGCCACAAAATTTTTAAAAGAATTTTTCTATTAAAAACAATGTTTCCACAAACATTTTTGTACATATCATCTTTGCACTCTTTTGGGAGTATATCTGTAAGAAAATTCTGAAAGGGAATTTCCACTGCCTTCAAAAAAATGTTGTACGAGTTTACTCTCCCACCAACAGTGGACTAGAGTACTTCTCTGTCTTATCCCCATGACGTTTGTAAATGGTAATTAAGGTTATGATACTGGACTTGATCACCAAGAGGATGTTGGAGAAGGACTGAGCCC
The DNA here is from genome assembly GCA_004026765.1 of Micronycteris hirsuta. Taxonomy (NCBI): domain Eukaryota; kingdom Metazoa; phylum Chordata; class Mammalia; order Chiroptera; family Phyllostomidae; genus Micronycteris; species Micronycteris hirsuta. The sequence goes on along the minus strand of PVJI01006312.1, from coordinate 17,310 downwards.
TGGGATGCCCCACTCTTGAACTCAGAAAGCTAAAGAAGAAACATCCAGTAGGTAGGGTGAAAGTCAGAAGAGTGTGGTGTCCAAATGAGGGAGTAAAGGAGTTTTAGGGAGGAGGGAATGATGAGCCATGTCCAATGTGGCAACCTGCAGCTACTGGTGTGTTTGGAGGGGGCCCTGTGGAGCTGAAGCTCAGACCTCCAAGGAGGGGTGGTGCTTGGCTATGCTGATGTCCCTGAATTTGGAAGAGGGCCTCATGGGCCAAGGACCAGAGAGCATGCTGATTGGTGTGGTGTCTCTGAGGGGCACAAGGTGAGGCTGGTCTGTGAATGTGAGAAAAAGTGCAAATTGAATGCAGCTACTGCTACAGGTGGGACTTGTCATATCTGGGATAAGGAAGCACTGCTGGGTGACACTTAACAGAAATAGGAAACTGACAGAAAGAAGCAAGTCCCTTCTCATTCTGGTGCTGCAGTCTCCCTCTAGTGTCCCTGGTTAGTGGATCCCAACAGTGAGCTGCTGGTAAAGCTGAAATGTGCCCCCAGCATCACAGAGAGAGGCTAGAAGGTAGGTTTTGAAGCCGAGAGGTAGTAGTTTAATAACTGGCAGAGAGGTAAAATGTCATGATTTCTAGTTTCAAAAAGGTTCTATTGGGGCTGGGAGTGGTTAGAGTCAGAAAATATGAAAATGTTACCCATTGGGGAATCTATGCAAAAGTTACATGGAGTTTCATGGAGTTTTTCAGCATTCTTGTAGGCTTGAAATTTTTCATAAGGGGAAAACAAAAGGGAAGAAATTGAGTATAGACTGTTGTTTTAAAGATTTTGCTTTGAATTGGAGTAGAGTAATGGGTTGGCAAATGAAGGGGAAAGTAAAGTGTAGAAGTTTTTTTTTTTTTACATTCTGTTTATTTATTTTTAGAGAGAAGGGAAGGGAGGGGGAAAGAGAGGGATAGAAACATCGATATGCAAGAGAAATGTTAATCAGCTGCCTCTCGCCTGCTCCCAACTGGGGACCTGGCCTGCAACCCAGGCATGTGCCCTGACTGGTAATCGAACTGGTGACCTTTCGGTTTGTGGGACGACGCCCAACCAGCTAAGCTACCCCAGTCAGGGCAAAGTTTTCTGTTGTTTTAAATGGCAGAATAAACAGCATATTTGCTTGTTGATGGTAACAGTCTAGTGGAGAAGGAATTATTGACAATGCAGAAAAGAATGGGGAAATGCTAGCATGGCGTTCTTGAGCATGTAAGGAGGGAAGGGGCTGGACAACATAGAATGGGGCTGGGCTTGAGGAGCCCCATGCCCATGGAAGATGGGTACATGCTTCCATTCTGAACATTCTCTTCTGATTGAGTGGTGTGCCCCCTCACTATGAAATAGGAAGCCAGATAATCAACTGACAGAGAGTACGGAGGAAGGAAGTGTTAGAGGTTTGAGGCGAGAAAAAGATCGGAAAGAGCCATCTAGTGGGCAGGAGGGAAAATGGAGCAGGAAATTACAGTTTGCTTGCCAGGCAATACTTGGGGTCCATTTGATGGGTTTGAAGTAAGGTTACTTGGCATGACTTTGTTTCTTCTCTGTTAGCAATGGTGTGGGTGGAAGCATGGAATAGTCGGAAAGTTGGGTTTAACAAAGGGCTGCATTTAGCTGAGTGAATGTGACACAGTTAGAGGCTAGAGTTAAGAACGAGTGCACGGGTGTGGTCATAATCATTGCTTATGGCATTTTAGCTGGGAAAGGAGGCAGTGATGGGTAGCATAAAGGCATTCGATCAGGGGTCTGGTGGGGTCAGAGACTTGGTGTTGGAGACACCAGGGCTGTAGGCTGCAAAGGTGGGAGGGGGTTGTCGAAGGGGGACACGTAGAATTGCGGGTATGGAACAGTTGCAGTCGTGGTTAATGATTCAGTTTGGAGCAAAAGGCAGAGGAGGTATGGGGGTCATACTAGGATCTCTTGAGTCCTAGGGTCTTAAGATGAAGCTCAAGACCATTGAAGCAGGAGGATATCAAGGAACTGAGAGGCTAGAATGTTGGATGAAATCAACATGGATACTGAAATCACCAAAAACTTTGACAGTAGTAAAGTTTGAGGAGAGTAATGAGCCAAGAAGCTAATATTAACATCTCCCAAGATGGGGGTAGGCCTGGGGATTATAGAAGGTGATTATAACACAGATGGACGAGTGTGATAAAGTCTGATGTTATGTTCAAAGCTGAAGGTTTTAGAAACTGGGCAGAATAGTCTGGAAACTGCAATGAGGAGTAAAGATCACCAGTCCTTCCTTGGACAGTGGTTTGAGGGTGACGGGAAAGGAAGTGGCCTTGTTGGAGAGGCCTGCAGGGCCAGCAGTTGGGCGAGCAGCCTGTTTCATTTAGAGCGGTAGTCAGCCTTTTGTCATTGTCTCCCACCCTTCGGGGCCTTTTTAGATATATCCTTCCCCTTTGAAATTAATTATTAAGGAATAAGATTTGTCAGGTACGTATGAGGTTTGGATAACCATAAATAATTATACTTGCTGAGACTTTTTTCACCCTCTCCCAAGAACCAGTTTTTACCCCCTTGAGAGTGATACTATTCCCACTGGGAATAAACGAGTTAAAGCAAGTAGGTGGCAAGATCTTCAGGGAAGAAGTGGACACTAGAGGGAATTTTGCTGATGACTGAAGAGAGGGCCCCAGGGGAAAACATCAGCTTTTAGAAAGAAGGAAATGGGGACCAAAGGGCATGTCAGAAGTGTGCACAGCCTGGAACATATATAGTCCCAGGGGTCTTGGGTCTTTTATGTATGACAAATAAATAAAAGCAGTAATGTGATTAATCCTGGTGGTCTCACAGCAGATGGTACTGGTGAGGCTGAGCAGGCAGGGCTAAGTTCTCTTTGAGTGATGTGCCAGTTCTACTCTGGGCTGCCCGGTGGCTTCAGTCAGTGTAGCTGTGAGAATTGCATGTGGATGGGCAGGGGTCGGGGGAAGGGGGGTGCAGGTACTCTGGGGGAGGGAGCTGTTTTCCTTCATCTTCTTCATCTTCATCTCTGTCAGTATTGACCTTGCTTGGCACTGGATTTGCAGGCAGATGATGTGAAGTTCAGATCCTGCTTCCACTGTCTTAGTTGTGTGGCCTGGGAGAAGGTTCTGAGTCTTACTTTGTTAAACTGTGAAAGTAGGCAACACTGAAGATATCTACATACAGGTTTCATGCTAGTGAATCAGTTGATGGCAAAGTGTTTCATCCATGTAATATGCTATACACATCTGAAGGGGAGCCATGAAATCCTCTCCCGCCTTCCTTTCCCTTCCCAAGTTCTCGTTTTTTCCTTCTCCGATAATCTGAATATTTATTTCACTGTCACTCTCGCTTTCTACAGTAAAATGTTCTAGTCAACAGTATGGTTGGAAATTCTGTTTTCCAACCATCTTTTTTCTTACCCAGTGGGCCCACTTTTGGGAGCCCGAGGAGGCTTGCAGTAGCGCCTCTCGTTGTTATAAAGGAAAGCAGGAGAGCCGGCAGCACCGCCCCCTCCAAGCCTGTGGCTGTTGGGCTGTGGTATATTTATGCCAAGTGAAATCAGCAGTCATGAAGAAACACCAAGTGCCCCAGTCCTGGAGAGCGTTGTTTGCTCTGTCCTCTGTTAAACTTGTAACAGCCAAAGGTACGGATGATGGAAAAGAGGGGGGATAATTATAAACTTAGAATTTAGTCAATCTTGGAGGTGGTGTGGAGATTAGAGAGTAGCTGTTCTGTCGGTGTGTCTAGCCTGCTAAGAACACTACTTGCGTATGAGCTTACCTGTTTTAGACACAGCTCTCTACTGTGTGCTCAGTTTATAGAAGAGGTGGATTGTAAACTGGGCCTTGAAGGAAGGGTGGGTCTTTGACAGGTGGACATGGCCAGGAAGGTGATTCTAGGCAGAAGCATAAGCACAAGCCAGGAAACAGGAAAGTATTGGTTGGAGCTGGGCCATATACAAGTGGGGCTGGGGCTGAGGCCTTCCTCATGAGGCTGAAACAGCCCTGGATCTTACCATGGACTCTGCTGCCTACCAAGGCCTTCTTTACTGTTCTCTTCCTTGCTATGGACTCTTGTTTCTAAGGATCCTTCTTCCCAAACTATGCAACCAACAGTAATTCATTTTCCCATGAAATTACTCAAAGACGTCAGTCAGATCTAATGTATGTGAAAGAACCATTGTTCTCACACTGGCATGATGTGATTCTAGACAGAAGTAAGGAAAATTATCGTAGTGTTTTCAGCTTTAATGTGGGTTGTTGTACAGCTCCTGTGTTGACTCTTTGAAACGATGAGTTTAATTTCCTACACAGCCCTCTCGGGGTGTAGGATGCTGGTGGGAACCGTTGCTGTGGTTAGCATCTGAGGGAGGGAATGGAGTGACAACATTGGTATTTGTGGGATAGGAAATGGGAGAGACCAGAGACAGGGTTAACTTAGGCAAGGACTGTGCTGGTGGCAGTGGGGGTGGGAAGGAAGGGATCAGTGACAGGGATGTACTGGGAGGAGAACCCCTGAAGCATGTGCCTGACTGGGTGAGGCGACAGGGACAACATGGAGGGATGCGTGTGCTACTGTGGGGCTGGCGAGATGGTTTGTCAGGAAGTTGAGAGGAGACTCTCAGTTCTGGTGAGGTCAGGCTCAGAGCTCAGGGAGCCACATCTGTCATCACATCCAAGGCCTCTCTCCCCATGGAAGCCATGTCCTGAGACATCAGGAAGACCTGTGAACCCAGTAAACGACCTATTCCTGTTGCAGTGTCACCTGTACAGTCCCAGCTGACTTCTGCTCTCTTGCTGCAGATGTACATGCTTTGCCCTGGCCCCATTCTTATGCCCTGGCCCTGTTCTGCCTTTGGGCTTGGTGTCATCTGGCTGTGCCATTCTCGCTCCTTGACCCTGCCTGGGGGCCTTCTTATCACCCTCCCTGCTTTACCCAGCCATCTAACCCGGCTTACTCTGCCTGTTCTTTACCTGGATCTCTTGGTTGCATTTATCCAAATTGTTGGTAATATTTCTGGTCTGAGGAACAGTGGAATCCGGTTAAGTTAGTAGAATTTGTTGATAGCATTCCACTAGAGATAGCCATTTAAAAATGGTGACTTACGGAAAGAGACCAACAGAAGGTTACTGTTCCGGCTGCAACAAAACAGATGGACACAAGTTTATGTGTCGTGTGCGTGTACTTGAGTGGTATCGCTTTATTCATCTGACTGCATACAGCCTTTCTCTTGAACTAGTATCTGCTGGGGTGGGCTTTTTACCTGAGCAGTTAGAAAGCCCCCTTTTGATTACGTGCGGGGACATTTTCCCAGTGTGTGCAGCTGTGATGAGCAGACTCAGTGAACGGATTTGATATTTCCTTTGATATTTGATATTTGGCTTCATCCCATAACCTTGGATTCTCTGTGTTTGTGCTCAGATTGATCCCCTGTTTCAGAAGACAGCAGCCTCGTTTGACGAGTGCAGCACAGCAGGGGTGTTCCTCTCCACTCTCCACTGTCACGACTATAGAAGTGAGCTGCTTTTCCCTTCTGATGTCCAGACCCTCTCCAGTGGAGGACCTCCTGAAATGCCAGATTTAGGTTGTGTAGAAATGACAGATTTAAAAGGTAAGTCCACACAATGTGTTTCACCAGCATGCTAGTCATTAGAGATGTTTCTTATTACCGCGGGGCATAGAGAGTGCGTCGTCCTCTTGTGTTATGTATTTCAATTACCCAGAACGTTCCTCTGGAGTGCCCAGTTGGGCACACTCTTGGGCAAAACTGCCTTTCCCAATTGTCTGCAACATGGAGCACTCCCCTGCTTCTGGTCTCTCATGTGCCTGCTCCTCAGGTGAGCCCGTTAGCGGCCAGTTCTTACAGTCACATAATAGAGCCCACAGCTAACCTGGAGTGTCAGAGTTTGGGCTTAGGAAAGTGGCTCTGAGACACTGGCCGAGTGAGAGGGGCCTTGTCCTTACTTGTTACCAATCCAGGGGGACCAGTGGAGATGTGGGCATTGTGATCTGTTCACGGATGCCTCTGTGGTGGTCTGAGAACAGACTTGCCCTGTTGTCAGCCTCTTAAGCTGGCTTGGCAAGGATTTTAACCCTCCTTCCAGCCTCAGCCTTTCCATGCCCCGGAGTGGGGGGATCATCTCAGGCCGTTGTGACAGTCACAGGCAGGGGGAAGGCCAGGCACAAGGGTGTGAGAGCTGTACCTGTATGTCATCGTTTCTGTGTCCCCTGAGATTGACCCTTCTCCTTCAGGGCTAGCACAAGTCACAGTGCCTTCCTCTTTCAGTATTCTCTCAAATTTACTAAGAAAAAATATTTTGTACTAACAACCTGTTTTCCAAGTTTATATGCTCATCTAGGGCTCTAATCTTGTGAGGCAGGTAATCTGTGGTTAGAACCAAAATAACATTTATGAGCAGCTGTGCACTTTGCACACCTTAAGGGAGGGTTTTTGAATTCCTGACTATGGTGAAGGGCACCGAGTCCGCGTCAGAGTCACATGCATGTGCTTCAGGTTTCAGTTCAAGTGTTTCACTAATTGTTGAAATGCCCATGTGGAATGCTCAGTCTCTCTGCTTGAGAACTGAGGCGATGGTGCATCCCTTGCCATCATGCTCTGGTCCTTCTAGGGGTGAGGAGCATGCTCTGATCACCTCTGACCCTCTGTGCTCTGCCCGTCCTCTCCAGCACTCCTGCAGCAGTGTGCAGAAGACCGCCAGATCTGCCCTTCCCTGGCTGGGTTCCAGTTCACTAAATGGGACAGCGAAACACACAATGACGTATGATCAATATTTGGACTTCTCAGGGCTCGGGGCATTTCTCCAGCACTTTGTGGTTTCAGTGAGATGGTCTGAGATTAGTTCTGCCCAGTGGGAACCAAAACTGTGGCATCGTTTTTATTTAGCCATGAGTACAGAAAACATTTCCTTTGGCACTTTTGTAGGGATTAAGACCTGTGGGCGGGGGGTGGGGTAGGAGTGGGGTTGTGAGCTCTGGCAGGACCAGTGAACAGGTGGATAAATTCTGGGACCAGCTTTGTGCTCCCCTCGGGTGAGGCAGCCCTGCCACTCCTGGGTGCATATTTTATCAGATTTACTCTTTAACATGATTATCCCACTGGCCACTGGTCTCTGGGGCTGCCGTCAAGCTTGAAGAATTCCCTGCTTTTTGAGATTAAGTCCCTTGGCACAGAGTTTCCTGAGAAACTGTCACGTGTAAAGCTTCCTCTGTGTATTTTTAGCTTAGCCTCTTTAGCCTACTTACTCCAACTTCTAAAACAAATAGTTTCCATGGACAACTCTTTTCTCTAAATAAGTAGCTAATGATGCAGATTCCTGTTTTCATGTTTTACAAAATGTGCCCAGTGACAGTATAGCTCCATCTGTGCTGCACAATGTAAACTTCCTCTGCACTTTTCTGTCATGAGAACATTGGCTCTGGGGAGGGGGAGGAGGCATAAATCTATTGAGGCTGTTCCTCCAGCAGTGACCATGGTGGTCACACGAATGAGGAGAACCCTCTCTTTGTCCTTCCAGTCTGTGTCGGCCCTGATGGACAAGTTCAGGAAGAATGATCAGGTATTTGACATCAATGCCGAGGAAGAGGACAGTGACGGTGGGGACTTCCCCAATGGGCCTCTGGAGGATGACTTTGATGCCAACGACGAACTGGACCACACCATTTGTGAGGATCATGCAGAGTTCAAGAGCTGGAGGGAGCCCTGCCACAGTCGAAGCTGCCAGTAAGGCTCTAAAGATCACAGAAAATGTTCCCATGGGAGTTTCCTCAGACTTCCTGCTGGGTAATCTCATTCCATCTCTGTGATTACTGGGCTGTTGTGCTGTGTTGTCCACACAGGTGGAGTCGTCTGACTCATGATGGATTCAAATCTGCCTTTGAATGTCAGCTCAGCCATTTACTGGTTATAAAGCTGACATTGCAGAAGTTTGTAAGGATAGAACTAAAATAGGTGAAGTGCTGGTAAAAAATAGCTGGGGTATAGTAGCTATTTCAGTGATGGCTTTTAGTAGCATGGAGGGTGCTCCCTTTCTGCACACTACACCTGATCCAGCTTTTGGCTAAATTGCTCCCCATTGTTATAGACGGAAACAGGCTGACGTGTTGTTTATAGAAAAAATGTGGCCTCTGCCTGAAGGGTCAGGCAGAGCGGGACTAGGCAGTGTTGCGTTACCAAGGACAAGCAGAGCAGGGGAAACTCAGTAGGCAGATAACATCGAGCATATGGGGCAGGAAGAGAGATGGTAAAATTGGTCTGTAGTCATTGAAACACTTTATTACTTTAGTAACCTAAGAAAATCAGAACTTTGTTGGCCTTTATTATATGTACTCAACAAATAGTATTATCTTAATTTTGAATATGATTTGGAATCAGGATCCCATAATCCTATAGTGCCGAGGACCCCTAAAGGTCCTGTATGGGCTTGGGTGTGGAACAAGCCTTCTGAGAATGCTTATGCCTGTAAGAGCAGCTTTGCAACCCTGGGACTGGGGACAACAAAGCTGGTTGAGTATGGGTAAAACCTTAGAAGTCATCCAGTATAATTTTCCACTGAGGCAAGAATCTGTTCAAGAGCGTTGCTTTAATGTCTCCAGGGCAAACAACTGCTTTCTTGAGCTCAGTTTATCTGCCCATGTAGGAAATGATTCCATTGATTAATGTGTCTTCAAATCAGAGTGGACATCAATGGGCTGCACATTTGGCACCTCGAGGCAAAGTTACCGCCTGACCCTTTAGCGCCCTCCTTGCCTGATATGTGTTGTTGACCTGTAATTTGATCACTCTTCCCATCCTGTCTTCTAGGAAGTGAGAAATGTGGCAGGCAACCCAGTGGGACATTTTCAAATGTCAGAGAAGAGCTGCCACTCTTCCTACATAATAAGGTGGCATCTGAGGAACCGATGGTAGCAAAGTCACTTCCATTCTCTTGTTTTGTTAGGCCGTTAGATGCTTATTTTCTTTTTTAAAGATTTTATTTATCTATTTTTAGAGAAGGGAAGGGAGGGGGAAAGAGGAGAGAAACATCAATGTGTGGTTGCTTCTTGCATACCCCCACTGGGGACCTGGCCTGCAACCCAGGCATGTGCCCTGACTGGGAATCGAGCCTGTGACCTTTTGGTTCATAGACTGGCACTCAATCCACTAAGCCACACCAGCCAGGGCAATGTTTATTTTGAATAATTGTCTCCATTTCTCTCCCAATCTCCAGACAGAACAAAACCTAAGACTCCATCCTAGTGAGTGCTTTAGGGGTAGGGGCTTAGGTTCTACTTAGGGTTTTGTCTATCTTGAAGTCCCTACCCTTTGTGTGGTGCTGGCCTGTTTGAACTGAACTGGACCTGGCCCTGCCATGGAAGCCATGAGATGGGGGGCAACTGGTATCACCTTTTGGGTTCTTCATTTTCTCAAAGGGTTGGGACTAGATGAATATAGTAACATCTGGTATTTATTGAGCTCCTCATTGTCCTGGCTTTGTGCCAGACCCTCTGCCAGGGGGCTTACCTGCATTATTTCAGATAAATTATGTAATATGTAAAATTTAATCACTTAAAACTCACAACAATCCTATAATTAGCTCCTGTTTGCCCCGTTATACAGATATGGAAACAGGCTTACAGAGGTTAAGTAGTCTTGGCTGCCCTTAATGAATTACGTATGGCAGCCTCCACCCAGAGCTCTTAAACTGGAGTCTGTGAGGCCAGCCATGTACCATTTCCCCCCATCTCCCTGGGTGACCATCCTGTGCACCATGGTTGAAAACCCTGTGCCATCCTGAAAGGCCTTTAGGGTGGGGTGGGGGCAATGCTGGATTGTGAATCTGCATGTGTGTAGGATGTCCATGCTATCTGTACCTGGATGGCAACACGGACAGCTGTGCACAGGGTAAAAAGTGGAGCTCCATGTGTGTACGTTAACAAGGACACAGCTGAGAAAGTGCTCCATGTCCAGAAGCAGCTTGGTGCGCTCCCTCTTCCTGGTCTCTGTAGTGTGATTTTGTGAGGTGCTTGCTGTCGTAGGCCCAGGCCCAGACCACGGCCTGCCCCGTGCATGCAACATGCAAGAGTAGACATTCTGTGTGTGGGGTGTGTGCTAGGAGCTAAATGGGAGGAGACCTTCAGCCGGAAGGTATTAGCAACTGAACCTGTGCTAAACTAAAAGGGGGGGAGGGGCGGGCAGGGAGAGTGGCAGGTAGAAGAAATAGAATATTTCCCTTCCTTCAGGGTATTAGAGGTGTTGGATGGAGGGGCAAGCCTTGAAAAAGGTAGTCTGTGGTTAGATTAGCTGTTGAGTGGGGTGAGTAGGGTGCCTGCCACAGCACTGTGTATTTTACGAATTATTAAATGGCTAGAGTTCAAGCCTCTAGGGCCTCAGTCCAGCCCTGGCCTACAGACTCAGGGCATGGGAGCCAAGCTCTTTATAGCTTTGGCTATCAGTTCCTAATGATTCCCTGCATAGCCACCAAAGCTTTAACAGAAGAATATCTGTGATAATTGCGTGGGGATGCTGCTGAAGCCATCTTTCTCCCTCTGGTTTTCACAGTGCATACAGTTGTCATTTAACATAGTCTAGTCATTCTGCAGACTAAAAGTGTCCATTTTTTAGTACATTTTAATCTTTTAAATTAATGTTTCATTATACAATAAATATAACAATATAATTTCCTAGGTTTAAAAAGAAAGATTCTATACATAAAGGCAAAGTCCCCTTTTAAAACTTTTTTAGCTTATTCCATAATGCTTGCTGTAAAGGGAATTTATACTTATGGCTCATTACAGGTAAAAAGCCTTCTGAAGTTTCCTTGTTACTTTCTCCTACAGGGCAGTAGAACAGTACGCACACACTTGCTGATGCATCAGAGGCTTTTAGGAGAAAGCTACCTCCTAGCAATTTGCAAAAAGCGTGAAAAATCAAACCAAAACTGCCATGCTGACTGGCCAGTTAGACACTTCACCCACAGCAAAGAATGCAACTAGAGCATACCAGTTTAAGAGTTAGATTATAAGAGGGATCCCCCAACATTCGGGGCATATAAATTAGAATAACATCTTCAGTGTTGGAAGGAACCACAACAGAGTTACTGGAACTTTCATGGAGGACAACAAGAAGAGGGTGAGAGGTCGTTAGCTGGTGGCAGAAGCCTGTATGTCGCAGCCCTGAGAGGGGTTTTGTCAACTCCTTGCCCTGCAACTGACTAGCTTTGTGCTCTTACGTAAAAACTTAACTTCGTTCTACCTCTGTTTTGTCTTTCAAACGGGTAAACTTGTATTTTATGAAGCATTTTGGAACATCCAAAGTACTTGTGCAGATATGATCGTATTGTTGTAAAATTAAAAGAAGCAAAATGCTTTGAAGTCAAAACTACAGGGTTGTTAATGATGAAGTATTTGTATTGGACTAACTTGGAAATGTTGCTTATTTGTGGTTAGGTAGGTGGGTAGAACCTTCAACTGCATCACATACTACTTTACTGGAGGGGGGGGGCAAAAAAACAGAATTATCTTCTGGAGGGTGGGCCTTTTATAGTCCCGGCTTCCCCAGCTAGGTGAGTGTTCTAGGAACCCATCCATAACAGTGTACCGGCTGGTGGTGTTGTGGGAGGCTGCACTTGGCTTCACTTAATTTTTTTGAAGACTCTTTCAATGCATTTACCATTTCATAATGAGTGATTTATGAGCGCACCTGCCCACACCAAGCTGAATGTTCTGCAGTTTTTGACCCAAAAAATGCATGACCCCTCCCACCCCCAGGCCCCATCCTTCCTATTCTTCCAATCTTACCAACTTTTTTTTGTTTCCCTGGATGAAAAAAGTCCTCAAAGGGGAACGTTTTGTTGATGTGGAATAGGTCAAACAAAAAAACAGCAGAAGCACTAAAAGGCATCAAAATTGACAAGTTCAAAATCTGTTTGGGCAGTGGAAAAAACATGTCGATAGGTATATTGCATCAAATGGAGAGTACTTTGAAGGTGACTGAAGTTTAAACATGTAAGAATAAATACACAATTTTTTATAAATACCAGGGTTTTTTTTAGTTGTCCCCCCCGCCCCTGTACATGTAAACACACAGTTGTGGTGTATATGTCGATGTGGACATATTGTACATGTAAAAACATTATTTCATTTGTGTTACAGGAAAGAAATGATTCCCCTTGGGGATGGAGACATTAGTACCATGTGCCCTCTTCTATCCATGAAACCTGGAGAATATTCCTATTTTAGTCCCCGCACCATGTCGATGTGGGCTGGACCGGAGCACTGGCGCTTCAGACCCCGAATGAAACGTATGTACTTCCAGGTGGAGCTTCTTAGGAAAAGAGATGGTGTACTGTAGGCGACCGGTAGACAGCTGAGGAAGGGAAATGCCGTTCGCTGTCCTATTGAACCTTCTGGTCAGCTCCAAATGCACATAGATAAGCCAGCTTCCCAGTGGACAGTCAGTTGGCCTGGCCTGGGATGAGGGCTTAGTTAACACTGAGGCCTCTGAGTGGGGGAATCAGGAGAGCTGGACTCCCAACTTGGTACTGCCCTCTAGTATCCACACCATAGTGGCTGCACACTATGGGCGTAGGTGGCAATGACCACTGGTCTCTGTGTCCCATTTGAGTTGCTGCACGAGGCAGCCCTGGGCAGGACCCTGAAGGGGGTTAATGCCAGCACTATGTGTTTTTTCCTTCCCTCTTTGAAAAGGAGGGATTAATTCACATGCATTGTTACTGTACTTTGTTAGCAAAATGAGAAATTATAAATTAACAATGAAAATCAGGCGTATGATTTGTCTTTCTCAGTGCTTTATGGTATGGTTGTTAAGACTGGCAATGTGTCTTGTGAGATGCAGAAATAATGTAGGACCCAGAAGTGAGTAGTGTTGCTGTCTTTGTCTACTTCTGTAGAAGATGCCGCCTTGAAATCAGAGAACAGAAAGAAGAGCACAAAGAAAGAATTTGAAATTGACTTTGATGATGACATTGACTTTGATGCGTATTTTGGAAAAGCAAAGGTTTGTTCAGGATTTGTTATCATTTGTGCTTTCTTAAATTACTCTTTGCATTGCTCTTTCACTTTTAGATGTATTTTTTCTTTAATTCATTATGGATTTAACTCTTAAACAGATGACTTTATTGCCTCTCAATTCATAGAGGAATTGAGAGTCCCAAATTCAATGGCACAGAGAATAAAGTTTAGAATGTGAATATTAACAAGTTGCAGTTTTGCACAGAACTGAGCGACTCTGATGGCAGACTAGTGCTACTTATACCCTTCCCAGGCTCCTTCTATAAAAGAATAGGTTTGACCATTTTTATTAAAGATGCCTAAAACCCACTTTTTAAAAAAATTAATAGGCTGCTACTATTCTGACCAAGTCTACTTTGGAGAACCAGACCTGGAGAGCCACCACTCTTCCTGCAGATTTCCACTACGAGACTGGTAATCTGGTTCAGCTGTACCTCAAACCAGGGATCAAGGTAAGGCTGGTTCTCGGCTCCTCAAAGGCCATTGTTGTTGAACCTGTTTACAGAAATTGGAGGTATCCGTGGCTGGTAGTGTTGACTGTCAGGCTGTGTCTTCGAAGAAAAGGCCAGAGAGCATGAAGAGGAATGTGTGTTAGCCAAGAGGAATTACCAGAAGATTAGGGGCAGGGGAAGCAGAGCTGAAGGGTAAAGGTCTTAGGACACATGGACACCAACATTTAGGAAATATCTCACCTGGATGGAAGGCTGGACAAAGGCATACGTGTTGAAACGCTAGGGAGATAAACAAAATCTTTTGTTCAGGTTTGTACAAGACGTTAGTTTCTCGGTTCTCTCATGTTCTCATTGACATTGTGGATTCACTAGGTGGGTGCTTTCTCCAGCCCATGTGACTCCCACACCGTCCAGGTGTAGATGGAAACCCACAGTGCCACATGGAGTAATGGAGGTGCCAGGCACCTGACTACAGTTCTTTGGGAGTTTCCCAGAGCTGCACAAGTGGCCCAGCTCCTCCTATGACTGTCACAATGAACATTCAAGACTACCTGGTGCTGCACCCCAGTTACTGTTCGCTTCCTTTGCCTCTGGCTCTTCTGGTGATGATAGGAACAAGGGTATGTCCCTGTTGCCAGGGTGACCAGGCAGTGGTTCACACCAAGATCCATTTGATTGGAACCCTCTCCTCATTTGCATTCCCAGTTGTATTAGTATTTGGTATCAAGTGCACAGTGTACAGTTTCCTCTTCCTTATTTTGCCTGTTCCTCCATAGGGTCTTAATGATAAGCTTACATTTCCCTGAATCCACTGGTGTCTCACATTCTTTTTTTTAAAACCAGTCCTGATGTACTTGTAATTTTCTTTCTAACCAGTACTGTTCACATAATAGAAATATAGTTGACCCTCGATCAACTTGTGTGTTAGGAGTACTGACTCCCCTACCACAATAAAAAACCCATGCATAACTTTTTTCCCCCAGCTCTCCTTGCCTTTTTATTTTATTTTTTAAAATTATTTTATTGTTGTTCAATTACAGTTGTCTGCATTTACCCTCCTCCCCCCTACCCCCGACCCCAGGAAAACCTCCCTCCCTCCCTTGCTTCCACCCACCCCCTTGGTTTTGACCATGTGTCCTTTATAGCAGTTCCTGAAAACCCTTGTCCCTATTATCCCCTCCCCCTCCCCTCTGCTTACTGCCAGAATGTTCTAAACTTCAATGTCTCTGGTTATATTTTGTTTCTCTGGTTATATTTTGCTTGCTTGCCTCACAAGCGTCTTGGCTGTGACTGACCTGAAGAACACTCTTCCTTATGTTGGCTGGTTTTGCTTTTCTTATCCCAGTGAGATCCATGTTCCCCAGTAGCTGATCTGGCCTCGGTGCCTTCTCTCATGAGTCCTTATATAAATTTCTTTAACATTTCATATAGTAAAGGCTGCATGATGATGAACTACTTGAACTTGACCTTATCTGAGAAGCACTTTATCTGCCCTTCCATTCTAAATGAAAGTTTTGCTGGATAGAGTATTCTTGGTTGTAGGTCCTTGCTTTTCATGATTTGAAATACTTCTCTCCAGCCCCTTCTTGCTTGGAAGGTCTCCTTTGAGAAATCTGCTGACAGTCTTATGGGAATTCTTTTGTAGGTAACTGTCTCCTTTTCTCTTGCTGCTTGTAGGATTCTCTCCTTGTTTTTAATCTTGGGTAATGAAATTATGATGTGCCTTGGTGTGTTCCTCTTTGGGTCCCACTTCTTTGGGGTTCTCTGAGCTTCTTGGACTTCCTGGAAGTCTATTTCCTTTGCCAGATTTGGGAAATTCTCGTTCATTATCTGTTCAAATGTACGTTCAATTTCTTGGTGTTTCTTTTGTCCTTCTGGCAGCCCTATGATCTGGATGTTGGGCCGTTTACAGATGTCTCTGAGGTTCCTAAGCCCTTCCTCATTTTTTTTGAATTCTTGTTTCTTCCTTCTGGTCCACCCCATTGTTTGAGTCCCAGCTTCCTTCTTTTCCCTATTGGTTCCCTGTATATCTTCCCTCATTATCTTTAGCGTATCCTTCATTCATTCATTTATTTGCATCCACCTTTCTTCCAATTTTGTGAGCATCCTGATTACCAGTGTTTTAAACTGTGCATCTGATAGGTTGGCTGTGTCCTCATCCGTTAGTTGTAATTTGTTCTGATCGTTCATTTGGGCCATTTTCTTTCTTTCTTTCTTTTTTTTTTTTTTTTTTTTTTTTTTTTTTTTTTTTTTTTTTTTTTTAAGATTTTATTTATTTATTTATTTTCAGAGAGAGGAGAAGGGAGGGAGAAAGAGCAATATATGGTTGCCTCTCACATGGCCCTTATCAGGGACCTGGCCCGCAACCCAGGCATGTGCCCCGACTGAGAATCAAACCGGGACCCTCTGGTTCCCAGCCCGCACTCAATCCACTGAGCTACACCAGCTGGGCCCATTTTCTTTCTTTTTATCTTGGCGCACCTGTTATTTTAATAGGTCAGAGTCTTAGGTGTTCGCCATTGCTGGGCAACCTGGGTCACTGTGTTGTGACGCTTCCTCTGGGGGCGGGGCCTGGGAGGGAGCAATGGCGCCTGCTCCGTTCTCCGCAGGCTCCCAATCACCCTCCGCTCCCTTACTGCCTTTTCCACCAGTCTCCGCCCTGCTGGTTCCCACTGGCCTCTCCGGTTACGCTGGCTGGGGGCTTCACTTGTTGCTCGGGGTTGCGCTTTGGCTAGGCGCTTGCGCCCTGAGTCCCTCAGGGCAAGCTGCTTCTCCGCCCAGTTCTGCCCCACTTACCGGTCTGGATGTATGTCCTCTCCAACTTCCTGGGTGTCGGACTTCCCCTCAGTTCGATTCTGTCCATTCTGGTTGTTTATTTTGCTATTGAACTCGTTGTTTAATCTCTGGTTGTGAGCGGCGGTGCAGTGCGTCCACCTATGCTTCCATCTTGGCGGAACTCCCATGCATAACTTTTGACTCCCCGAAAATATTACTAATCGCCTATTGTTGACTAGGAGCCTTACTGATAACATAAACAGTAGGTTAACACATAGTTTGCATTTTACATGTATTTTATATTCTTACAACAAAGCAAATTAGGGGGAAAATATTAAGAAAATTATAAGGAATAAATAATACATTTACAGTACTGTACATATTTATTTAAAAATCTGCATATTAATGGACCTGCGCTGTTCAAACTTGTATTCAAAATTCAACTATACTCTTAAAAAATTCAGAAAGCAATAATATGCTGTTCTATGTCAATGATACCTCAGTTAAAAAAGAAAGAAATGCAGAAAGATGCAAAGTTGTAGGAGTAATAGCAACTATGGCCTACTGTGTATATTGGTTAGATGCTAGCAGCAAGTTTTTTCCTCAGAAAACAGCCTGCCACAGAGGAGCACAGCCAGGCTACTAGGAGCTGAAGGAGGTGGCAGGGCCGATCCACCAACCTGGCCAGTCTCGAGTTGCTTGCGATTATCCGCAGGAACAGATTTCCCCATGTGTAGCAGGGTAGCATGCACAGGGGATCCCTCATCCTTCCAGGAACACTGCACTAGGAAAACTACTTTTAAACACTGGAAAGTGAACAATGCCTTAAAAAATGCTCTATTTACCTAAGGATTCCACAGAACAACCAGCCATCTAGTTTAATGTCTTAATGGGGGATTCTAACAGCAGTCAGCCAATAACTAAGGTGGTTAAGTACCCTCTGAAACATTTCCTGTAGACTCTGAACAATTTTTGGTGTGTCCAAAGAAGAGTATTCTAAATGGAGAACGCTTTAGAAATTCTGTCATGTGAGGAGCAGTGGAATAAAA